>JAKSZP010013683.1:0-60017 GCA_022478985.1 Massospora cicadina
CTTCTAAGAGTCTACCAATTATAGCCTTCTGCAATAATATCCTTGAAATGGAACTTCACACTGGATGCTGATAGTCTAACTATAACCGAATCTACAATAAAACTAATAATGTTCTAATGTATTATTGTATATCTGTATGGGTATATGTGTATATTTTATTATAATGAATCTCAGGGAATTTATAGGGGATTCAGTCTTCTAACCCTCAGTTGACACCTTTAATAAAATGGCAGCCGTTGCCATTGGATCACCCTTCCTTGTCTTGGCAGTGATGGTCTTCCCCATCCTGGCTAGGATTCCGCCGTTGGACATCCTCAAGACCTCAAACAGATAGAGTCAGAAAGTGTCCCTAGCGTTTTCCTCTCAATCCAAGCAAACCAACCATAATTGGCTAGCAACCTGCTTAGGTAATGGGACTTTTTACCCATTATGGCAGGTCACTTCACCAACCAATTGATTCGCTAGTTGCAGGTGGCATCACTCGCCTCGCAACTCACCATACATTCCCAATCAGTTGGTGATGAAGCCCAACCAATCCCAATTGATACACCTGATAGTTAATCACTATCAGATGCCCCTATTTCGTCAGCTGCTTCGCCCGATGAGATATTAGGTATTTATCCAGATTGATCACCAATGAGTACAACCAGGAGAATATCCCCAAATCCCCCAAACATAGTTCCTCTAAAATTTGGGCCAACCGATTTCCAATTCATTTCGCTTTAGGAAATTTCCCTTAGCAACATCAAGTAATCTAGCAGGCTGGGAATATGGGCAAAAATCCCAACAGAAGAGCAGATCAATATTGGGTACAGCTAATACCACCACATCCCCAACACCACTGGATGGGCCAGATTCTCCATTGCACAAGAATTCTACCTAATCAAAATGATTTTGCCATGCTCCTTTTGAGGGACCTACTCGCCATGAGGGAGCCCTCTGTGACACATCAGCAAATGCGACCTCTGGACCTTTTTGAATCCCCAACTTCTATCTTTTTGCTATCAAGAGTTTAACGTAATTTTCTTCCACCCCTGTATCCACAAGGGACATCACCTCTTCCCTTCCACCTAGCGTATGACCCCACCAGGAATAATAAATAAGGATAAAGCAAAGAGGCAGATTTATTCTTCTATAAATTTAAATTTGCAAATTTTCAAGCGGAATATACTTAGGAACCTCCTATCTTGTGTCCTTGGTTTGCCACTCAACTGGAGTCCTCAGAATTCCCTCGTTGGACCTCTCTAAACATTTTTGAAGTTCTGAGGAGAGGCATGCCAACCATCCTGGCAATGCCAGCCACCCACCGAAGATTGCCCCTTCCTGGGGACATGTGGCCCTCACACCAGTTCTGTGCCAATGCCAATTGTTTTTCAACCTTCAGATCCAGCATGATTTCATCCCTTAATGTAACTTGAACTTTTCTTCCGCCAAGGCTGCCAGTAAATCTTACTATAATCCCTTCCAGAGCATTTGTGATGATTGAAAATCTGCCACCTGGGCCACCTTTGCTAGTGGCCAGAAAACTGTGTATGCACCTCCACTGAGCTATGCCCCTGGCTGACTATTAAAAGTGCTGACCATGCCTCATTATGAGCCTCATCCAAGAAGGCTTCACAGTCAACTAAAACAAACACATTCGTCCATGGAACTTGAGAGGTGTCCTTTATTTTTGATCAACTCCTGTACCCAACCTGACAAGTCTGAGGGTCATGCAACCATTATTTGAGTATCTGGATTAAGAAAGGGGCCTCCCCCTGTCACCTGGTATAGAAGTTCCTGAACCAAATCTGAGCAACAACCCAATGAATTTTTCCAGAGCCTCGATGGGATGGGCTACTTGACCATTTTTGAATTTGGATACTACAGGGCTTTCCGCTGCTTTGTTTGACACAGTACCCCATAACCGCACCACCTTGCATATTAAAAATGCCAAATAAAATCCCACCATCACCTCAATCACCACATATTGGTACCATTCCTCCTCTTCCAAGACCACCACCTCCCCTTAGGGGCCTTACAAGACAGAAAGGAAAGTAGAAGAGTTTTGCCTAATGGAACAAGCGGGTTTAAACCAGTATGCCCCAAATAAATTAGGAAGTACTAGTCAGGTAAGTGACTACAATATGAATAAGGTTGATGATACCCATCTTGAACCCGCGCGCCATGTTTGGATGTCATGACGTAGCCTTGAACAACTGTACTGGCAACACTGCATACCAACAGCTTGTTTTGGTCCCAAGACAGCACTATGAACAAGGACAGCACTTGCCTAGCTCGTTATTTGAGATTATACTCCATATTTGATTTTAAATATATAGTTAAAAGACCTTAAAACTTTGGAGATGCCAGCAATGTTTATTTGAATAAATAAATTACGTTTTAGAAGATGAAACTATATTCTTAGAAATTACCTTTTCTTTTGATTTATTAACTCAGACACTCAATTAACTTTCTTTCCAACCTTAAGCTATCAAGAAACAACCAGATCATCATCTGCAAATACCCAAAATCCAATTTGATCATTATTCAGAGCATTTGGGACACTGGTATCACATTCCGCCAGACCATTCTATGTTCCTAAACCTCAGATCTCCTTTCTTTGAAACCTCATTTCATAATATGATTTTCCCTGACCTCATTTTAATTAAGTCAACCCTTAATTTATTGCATAATCCAAGAATTTGTTAATTAGGTCAATGTATGGATCAGGCTGCACCAGATCTGTTATAGCAATGAATGTCATCCTTTCTTAAACCTAACAGGAGTGGGAGGCCCAAGGGCTATGGGAAGGCACCAATAGCCTAGATTCCAGTAGCTTCTTGAGATCAACAGACAAATGAGCCTCTTCAACTTTACTTTTATGGTGGGGATAGGACCAAATGATGGAGCGTCCCCATTATCCACGTTCTTCAAAGCGCCATTCATCTTCCTGAAATTGTAGGTAGAGGCTAAGAAGAGGTCTGAGTGCTCTTCCAGAAGTTTCTTATATTAAACTATTGTTTATAGGTTAACTCTTTCATAAAGAAGGTGTTGACTAGAGTATTGATGGGGCTGTTTGATTCAAATTCCCTTAGACTTCCAAAGCTATGAATTTCATTGATGGCTTCTACAGAAAAGAGGAAAACATAAAGCAGCTGGAGTATTAGGCCCTTCTGTCCTAGGTTTGTCTGTGAGAATAGCTAACAGCACCAATGTGGATTCAGCATAGGCAGGTTTAAATCCCATACAGGTCAAATCCTCCTTGAAGGACATATTATCCATGCCTCATATTTCCAGAAATTATCCCAAGGGAATATTGATAAGTACCTTGGTATTGATGATGACCTGGGACTTTGGAGGTATATTAGTCAGCTTAGGAAAGAGTTGAGAATTTTTCATTATCAATGATAGGTTAATCTATTAGTGTGCCAGGCCAAACATTATGAAGATTGCTGGCACTTTCTCTTTCACCTTTATTGGAAACCGTTCCCTAAAAATTTGCAGATCAACTCACCAACCTAGCAGACCAACAACTTATCCTTATGAGACTTGACCACTCTTTATAGCTCAGAGATTCTCTCCTGGGACTTGTCCAACGATTGTGGTTCAGGGGCCTCTATTGACTCCCTTGGGGCTCCTCTCCTTCAATCTTTCCAGTTCATCCTTGTTGCTGCTAGTTGCCCAAGTTCACACAGGGTTTCCATCCAGGTCAAGTTTGGGAGTTGATTGCGCTGACCAATATAGGTGTTTTTATTTCAGCACCTAACCTCTGGGGATCTTTAGTCCCACCTCTATATTATAAGATAACCTCTGTTGTTTCTTGGCATACAGGCTTGATTTCGCCGAGTCAGTTTGCACAAGGTATTAGCCACTGAGCAACCAAATCAGATGATATTAAGATCGCCAATTCTAATAGAACTCAATAAATTATATATGGAGCTATCGCCCCTTATTTTGACCTTTATTATTTTTACTAACTTGCAGACTTATCTGAAACAACCTAAGCATGGAAAAGAGACCTTCTTCTTCAATCCTCCATGTGTCTCTTTATATCTTAGTTCCCTAAGCTAGATGCATCTGCAGCTTGGTAGTCATCTAATCATCTTACCTTTTCTAGAAGCTTTCATTTATATTGAATCTTGGCATAATTCCCCTCAATTTACCGAATGGTCAACAGTCAATCAATTATTATTCAAATATACCTTTTCCGTCAATCTCAAGTCTCATCTTGATTCCCCCTCCAGTCCACCGGTATAGGTAGCATATCATCCAGTCATCTCAACTTCTTGACATTATCCCCCCATTTGACTGGATGATAGGCTCTTACTGTTTATATGCTCAAAGGAACTTCACGTGAACTTGGTTGATAATCTGGCCCCCCGCAGGTTCCTGGATAGTGTAGACATCCATGCCAGTCTTCTTATTTATCTCAAACAGCCCATCCCAGATGTTGTAGAGCTTGTTTTTCCGCCCAAATCTGTGCTGGTCGTGGAATAAAACATGGTCCCCTACAGAGAACAGCGGAAGTATGCTATGTCTCTTCTAATCAGCTGCCTGATTGCGAATCTTATTGGCCAAACTGGTAGAGTAGGTTTCCATTTGCAGCTTTATCAATGTATCCATAAGAGTTTTTAAATATCGCTGAGGGTCCACACCACCAGTGTCCTCTACACACAAGTAAAGCAGGGCGGGCAGAGCCATATGTTGACCATACAGCAGTTGGAATGGGCTCTTACCAGTGGATGAATGATAGCTGATATTATATGTGAACACAGCTGTAGGCAGAAGGGCACTCCATTCTGAGGGTCAATCCTTTATCAGTTTATGGAGTATGTTCACTAAAGGTTCTGTTGACCCGCTCCACCATTCCATCCGATTCCAGATGATAGGGTTGGACAAAATCCCGCAGATTGCCATCAACTCATTCAACTTTGGCAGGATGTGCAAAGTGAAATAAGTTCCATTATCCGTTAGAATGAACTGCAGGCAGCCATGTCGCTGTATAACACGCTCAATAATAAACTTTGCTGTGGTAATCGCGCCCAAGTTGTTAATGGCCTAGCCTCCACCCATCGAGTCAAATGATCAATGGTGACGATTATATACTTAGATTGATTGGCGCTAGTAGGCAGAGGTCCTAATACATTATTGGAAACAGAGTGCTAGGCGAACCAGGGCTTAGCCAGCTGGTATGTGGTCTTCTTGTGGAATGGCTTTTCCACTTGACACTGATGGCAACAACTAACCATTTCCAATGCGTCATAATTCATGCTCTCCCAGTAGTAACGGGGTCACAAAAACTCCAGCGTTTTCTGCAAGCCTTTATGTCCTACAGCCCAATGAGCATCCATAATAATCACAGGTCTAGCCGAAGGCTTAGGGAAACTCAGTGTTGAGTCTCCAATCCACTTATATAGTTCCCCTAGTGTAAAAAAATCCTCCCTGAGCCCATCTAATACCTTGATCACCTGTCGCGGCTAATCCTAGTATTTGTTTGCCACCATATTTTCATACATTATGTCATCTAAATCTACCATTATAGCGACCGTTGGCAGCCAGGAAAGACAATTTACATTTTGATGTTTTGCTCCTGGATGGTGTATAATCTCAAAATCATACGCCTGGAGCTTCAGTGCCTAACGTGTGAGCTGTCTTTCCAGTTCACGCAGATTCTGCAGCCAGTGCAAGGAAGCGTGGTCCATCACTACTTGGAATTTTACCCCATGTAGATATACACAAAACTGCTTATAAGTGTTGATCACCACTAAACACTCCCGCTCAGTCACGATGTAGTTTCGTTTGTGACAGATTAAGCTTTGACTACAAAATGTGACAGGATGTTCCACGCTGTCATCATTCTTCTGGGATAATACTGCCCTTATAGTGGAGAGGGATGCATCCATTTGCACTATGAACTGTTTGTCAAAGTTGGGATATTGCAAAATGGGTGCACTTGCTAACGCGGTTTGCAACACATTGAAAGCATTCTGGCATCATTCCATCTAATCAAAAGAAGCGTTTTCCTTAACAACTCAAATAGCGGGGCCCTGATGCAACTGAAATTGGGAATGAACCGTTGGTAATACCCAACCATCCCCAGAAATACTTAAACGTCCCGCTTATTACTTGGGAGACTCATATTGCTTATTGCTTCCACCTTATCTGGCTGCAGTTTAAGCCCATTTAAATCCACAATGAACCTGAGGCATTCTAATTGTTATTTAAAGAAATTGCACTTCTGAGGCTTAATTTTTGATATTAGTGGCAGCGAGGTGGTGAAACACTTGTTTCAAGTGGGAAAGGTGCTCTGTAAACGTCTGTGAGAACACATTGATATCGTTGAGGTAACTAAGATGCAGGACAGCTTTAAGTCACCTAAAATTATATCCATGGCACGCTGGAACGTAGCCAGGGCATTGCACAACCCTTGTGGCATGTGAGTCGGCTGGAATAACCCTTTTGAAGTGATGATAGCGCATTTCTCCTGTTTCACTAATGGCAATTTGATCTGCCAGTACTCTGAGGTCAGATCCATGGTAAAATAATTTGCCCCACCCAATTGGTCTAATTCATCTTCAATCCATGGAAGAGGGTAGGAATCCTTCTTTGTTACATTATTGAGTTTGCAATAGTCAATAGCCACTGGATTTGAGCCATCTTTTTCTTTACAATGAGCACAGGTGATGCCCATGGACTGTTTGACGGCTCTAGCATTCCTTGCATGATAAGTTTATCCACCTCGTCTGAGACAACCTCTTCCACTGCTTTTGAACATCTAATAGGTCATGATCGAATGGGAGGGTGATCCCCCATATCTATCCAATGTACCACCCCTTGAGCGCACCCCAAATAATTATTGTTATGTGCAAATTTATCCCAATACTTTAAATAACGCCATAACCTTAACTTGCTGTTCCGCTGATAATCCAGTAAGCGCTTCCTGCAGAAACATGGTCAATATGCTGAATGATGAGCTTGTCAGTAGTCTGAGATCCTCCCATGAGCCAAAATCATGAATACGGCGAACTTCCTCTATAGGAACTAAGTGTAGGTAAGCCACCACTTGGTGCCGCTGGATCATTATTGTCTCCTTCTGTAAATTTGCTAGCACTTTCACCTCCCCATTCCCAGGTAGCAGTAGCCCTGGAGCCACATGTGGTTCAAGCCATGAGTGCTGGTGAGGAGCCATAATTTTACATAAAGCCCTTTAGAACAGTAATTTAAAGCTCAGTCTCTACTGTGCACTGGTGTCCAGATGGTAGGCTCAAAGCGCTCGCTGCCTGAAACGGGATCCCTTTGTACTCATAAACCTGGTTGAGGAGGGCCCTGGTCCACCGCCTCAGTTGTTAATAATGAACAGAAATCACTCTGTCGCTGTACACTAGATTGATTTGACTAGACCAGAACAGATCTGTTGGGATTCCACAAGAGGTAAAATAAACAGGGACCTGTTGTCCTAAGGTATTAAGAGTTTCCTCCACCATATTTATCATAACACCATATTTCCTCATAAATGCCGCACCGATTAACATGTTATAGTTGTTATTTGGCAAAACCACCGCCGGAGTGGAAGCCTGGACTGACCCAAATTGTAAAAGCAACGCGCTATATGCTCCTTCAGACATAGTGCTATGCGTCCCCATGGTCCCATATACTACTCAATGGGCCAAACCCAATTTCAACAGAAGCTTACCACCAACTGGGTAGAGACTATGTTCACAGGGGCTTCCATGTCTATGATAGCGCGGATTTTTGTGTTTTAAACAAAAATGTCACAGTAAGTGCATACTGAGTCAGAAGAACCATCAGTGTTTATTACATGTACGTCCAAGGGCTTTGTGTTACTCAAAAAGGAGAAAATGCCCTTGTCAACCTGTGGATACTCACTAGCAATTTTCTCCACCAGAATGGCTATGTTAACCCTTACTAAAGAGGCATCGTCCATCGGGGATCTGCGTTACTTGTGCCGATCTGTTCAAAGATCTGCCACGCATATGGCTTTTGCACGTCCTGGCGGAACTTGGGGCTTGGGGTAAATTTTTACTCTCAGAAATGGAGGCAGGGGTATCCGATGGAAGCTGTTGGTATAATAAATCATCCAATTGAGTTCTAAATCTTACACAAAGAGATGCTTGGGTATTTTTAGGGACAAGTGAATTGAACTTAGTGAAGGTAGAGCATCCTGTTTCTACTCTGCTCAAGCTTTTCCCTGCTCGATTTTCTCAGTTGGCATTGCATACACTTGTGGTTTGCTAGGGCAATTGCCCGCATAATGCCCTCTTCATCCGCACTGGAAGCAAGTAACATAAAAGGCTCACATATATAGCTTGCAGTGGAAGGACCAGTTTGAAAGTTGATGGTATGGTTCCAGGGTCATGGATGAACTGGCGGAGTGTACATAGGCCAAAAAGGATCTACTGATTTGTATGATGGATGAATACGTTCCAGTGGTTGATAGCTCGGTCGCTGTAGCCCATATCCTGAAGAGTTTGGAGCGGAGACAGCAGAGTTTTTTTGGGCTACATTAGGGGCGCTGATCGTGGTAGAGAGTCATTGTAAGGTATTCATGATTTAAATAAGTCCTGCATCTTCATCCAAAACGTGGGACATAGCATTATATAGTTCCCAATATGGTTTGATGGCTGCTGTCACTGCTATAGAAACCTCCTCAGCGGATAAAATGTTAGCTCTGAGTAGTACATGTGCTTCTGCCGAGAAACATTCAGCAAATTCTAACAGGGTCTCATTTCGGTGAAACTTTATAGTCAGGAAGTCAGCTTTCTGTTGGGCCATCTTGGTCGCACTCCCAAACAGCTGGAAAACAATCAGTTTAACTTCTTTGTAAGATACTGAGCTATTTGGAAGGTAGCAGGTAACTTGATCAGCACTTTCCACGTCTAGAGCGGACAGCAACAGTTTTACTTTCTGCCAATCAGAAGCCCTTTCCATGGCGAATTTGAATTGCTTAAAGTAACCATGTAGATTACCATCATGACTGAAAGGAGGTAATTTTTTAATTCGCATAGCTTCGCCTTGCTCCAGGCTCCTGCTGCAAGGAGCAGGCGAATTGGTTCTGGAGTGACTAAGGGAACCACCCCTTTGTGAACTATCACATGGCTGTCCAGATGGGCTCAAATCTGTCAAAATGGACTCAATAGAAGTAGTGTCACGTGGGGGGTCCATCGCAATGCCTGAGGGATATTTGTTAGCTGATCTATAGCATTATTCCCCCAAATCGCCACTAACTGCACCACTCCCCCAGCTCCAGCATGCTCCGCAAATGTTTGTAAATAACTGCTCTGCTTTAACTGAATAGCTTCTATATCATTCATCCTGGAATTCCTGTTGCAGTGCCTCATACTGATGTGCAACTCCTGACAGAATTTCCGCTCAACGTTCAGTTTCTGCTCCACTGCTTGTAGTCGCAAGAGGACCTCTTTGATTATGTTTTGCATGTGTGAATGTTGCCAGCCAGCATTACCCGCTTGTTGATTAGCATCATTTATTTGGTTAAGGAGGGTGGCTTGTTCCTGTACAATTCCTCATTGGCCTTTTGAAGGGTATCAAGCCATCCTTACATGTCTGCATACTCTCTTGTCTCACCGATCAGAAGAGGGAAAGATTGACGGCGCTCAGCCTGGCTAACAACCTCCACTTGTGTCACCCGATGGATTAGCTGGAGAAATTTGGGGGACATGAACCAAAGGATAAGCGTGTTATCTGTTGTTCTCTGGGTACTCCATTCAATACAAAGTTGGGTTATTCAGCTGATAAGGAAGCAACTTGATCCGCCACTTGCCATTCCATCAATGTTATTTTTTCCTTAAGCTGAGAAAACATGGCTTCAAGAGCTTCTGCCCATTTGGCTAGATCTGTCATAAAGCGCTCAGTATTATTCTCCAACGTTGTTACATCCTGAATCCATTCCACTGATAGGCCATGATGATCCAACAGTTCTCCTATTACCTGGGGTAACTCTTGATTTAACTGTGGCACCAAAGTGTCCAATCGACGGCGGATGTTCCCAACATGAAGGTCCATCTATACCAAAACCCCTATACCTCCAAAAATGAGCAATCAAGGAAGTTGAGCAGGAGGCAAGTATCATTTTGCTGTGCTCAAGCGAATCATAATACATCTTAAATCTTTACATTGTGGCATGCCAGCACACGCAGTAGCTGAAGAATAGACAGTTGTAAATAGATGACTAGATACTCCTCATTTCCGTGGGTACCAAGGCGGTGAGTCAACCTTGTTGTAGTCATTTCCAGACAGGACATGTACAGGGCGTAGCGATTTTCTTGGTCTCATTGGTTATAAAACAGACTCAAGGCATACTCCCCCACCTCATCTTTGTAAAGTCAATACCCGTGCAACAACTACTCCATAATATCATGTAGCTGCTGAGGAGTCACATTTGTGGAGCATCCTTGTTGATTGGCCATCAGCTCAGGGCATTTTTCTAATTGCAGATTGGCCATAACTTCATCATCCCTCAGTTCAGTTACAGTAAGTGATACCAGTTCATTGTTAGGTGCCTCCTGTGCTTCTTAAGCATAACACACACGGAATCTGATTAAATTTTGTTGGAACAAATGAGGGCTCATCATTGTATCCTAGCGTCAAAGAATTACATTTGACCAGTGGCCTCCTGTAGTGAGCACCACTGTTAATTCTCAGCGTATAGGCTTGATTATGCCAAGTCAGTTTGCACAGGGTATTAGCCACTGAGCAACCATATCGGATGTTATGAAGATCACCAATTCTAATAAAACTTGATAAACTATATATGGAGCTATCGCCCCTTATTTTGACCTTTATTATTTTTACTAAATTGTAGACTTATCTGCAACAATCTAATCACAAAAAAAGACCTTCTTCTTCAATACTCCAGTGTGACTCTACATATCTCAGTTCCCCAAGATGGATGCATCTGCAGCTTGGTAGTCATCTATTCATCTTCCCTTTTCTAGAAGCTTTCATTTATATCGAATCTCAGTGTAATTCCCCTTGATTTGCCAAATGGTCAATATTTTGATCAGTTATTATTTGTATACCTTTTCCATCAATTTGAGACTCGTTTCAATTCCCCCTCCAGTTCGCTGGTATGGGTAGCATATTGTGCAGTCATATCAACTTCCCAACAACCTCTTTACTGAAAACTTAATTAAGGTGGGAAAATGAAAGATATCTATTAAGTGGGAGAACAATTATCTATAGGCATTTCTTGCCTATCCGCATCATTGAATTAATTGCTGGAATTTGTCAGCACTCTCATTGGTGATTTTCCTTGTTTAATATTTGTCAGCATTTCACTGGCAATTCTACCTTCTTAACTCTTCATCTTTAGTTGTCCATGATTATGTCAAAGTCAAACTCGCCATAATATGAATTAATAATTATAATTGTTTGATATCTTAAGTTTTGACCCGCCTCATTTACTTTAAAAATTGTTTGACATCCTCAGCATAAGTCGCCAGTGTCAAAATTAGTCTAATTAGAAATCAGGGATGGTCTCCAATTGGTTTGCAAAGTCAAAATAGCGATTTGACTTTATAAATTAATATAAAATTGTTTCAACATCCTTAGCATCAGTCACCGGTGTTAAAAATAAACCAATTAATTCTCAGGAGATGTTTGAGACACAGCTTCAAAGTCAAACAATTAATACACCATCCTAATTGATTAATATAAGCATTTTGACATTCTCACCCTAATATGGCAGTGTCAGAATGAAACAATTTTCTGTCAGGGATAATTCCCAACACTTTCTTGATCCAGTGGATCAAGACAGCTCATCCCAACCAAATGGGAAGCACAAATTGTGTTTTATTATATTAAATATATATCAAAATATGCATTTATGGGAAATTGTTCTTAATTAAGCAATTCACTAATTTAAGATACATTGAGGATAATACCTGGTTAAAAATCCAACAGCAAGTAAATAGGCATGCCTTTTCAACCATCTACCACAGAGGGTATCCATGTTTGATAACCCCTTATATGATATCTGAGTCTGTTAATCCAACTTTCTCTTTTTAACAGGCAAGCCCAAGCTTTAACCTTCATCCTGGTACTGTAGGGAGTCTCAAAAACCAATGGGACCTTATGTCCTAAAAGGGATAAGAAAATACTTATCATAATTAACAATGGTGAAATGGTCTGGAGAATTTGAGTCCAAAGGAGAAGGTTGTGACCTAGGTTGTCTAATGCAATAGCTGAAATATTCACTGGAAGCTTGTCAAAGTAATGGGTAGTGAGGGATAGGCCCCAATGGACTGAGTTCATTGCTATTCAGATGTGCTGTATTCCATGTAGTGTGGCAAGTTGGGAACAACTTTGATGTGCTTCATCATTTAGACAAATCTGACATTCACAGGGGAACCATCTTTGACAATGGCGTGGACAGCAATCTTATAAATGAAATACCAATGCAAGTAAATAAACTCTTAACTGAGGGGGTAGGGTGAGAAATATATAATGTTTATCAGAAGAAGAGTAAGCATTATCAAGTTCTTAATTATTGAATGGTATCAATGGTCTTCTTCTGGTAAAACAACATTACCCATTTGAAGTCTTAAACATTCTTGAGGTTATACATGGATAAAACATAAAATGCCTCATCCTTCATGATGACTGCCCTTTTCCTGCCTCCTTAGCAAGTCTCTTCAATTAGTATTGGTGTTATAACTTAATCCATTGCAGTAGGAGCATTAAGGTATGAAGGTTTTCTGGTTCTCAACAACGTGGACTTTAGGACAGCTGGGAGAGGTTGACGCAGAGGACTTGAAATTCAGGATATACACAGGAATTTTATGAAATGCTTCCTTATTTTCTGGATACAGGTGAAGTTGTTCTTATGGCCAATCATGTGCACTTGACCTAAGGATAGTATCCTAACGCAGATAGGTCTGTGGTTATGGCTTCATCAAATGTGATACAATTAGTTGTCACTAAGGGTTGTTCTTGGGACTAGAATTGGCTGTCAAACTACACAGGACATTCTCCTTTTTTCAACCAGATGGCCATGAACTCCTGCTTCTGATCAGACAAGTCCTGGTGCTGCCAAACTCATGGATTAGGGCCATACAAACTTGTTCTCAAGTATGACACTCCTTTAAATGGGTAGTCATAATTTCCTGGATGTTATTACTCAGGCAGAAGTGAATGTGCTTCACCTTCTGATGGTTATTGGCCTCCTCCATTGAGCTCTCATAAGTGTACAAGAAGGAGAAAATAATTATTTCTCCTGGAATGAATTTATCCTTTAAACTAGGCTTAAATTGGTCACAATAGGAGTGGAAAGAGTTTTTGATGGCAGGAAAAGGTACAGACTTAGAAATTTTGATTCACATAATTTTGAAGGGCTTGTTAGTCAAATTGTCATCTTAATACTTTTAGATCCCCCTAGCCCTCATCCTAATTTCAGTTCAGAGAATTGATTGGGCTTTAAAAGCAACTTTTCCCCTTCAGAGCTTGAATTTTGGTATGTTGGAAAGAAGCTAACTCTCAGATTTACTCAAGTGAGTTTTGAACCCACAACAGTTTTGTTCAAACTGAGTGATTCAGTTATTGGTGATCTTGACAAATGCACTAAAATTATCCATCATGTCCATTAAAGCATCAACTAAGACTCAGGGATTGAGAGAGACTCCATCTACTCAGAGATTTCATCTTAAGCCACATTTTATATCTGATCCCATAAAACAGCAAATGTCATTAGAATGTCTTGTTTCCAGGAGTCACTAGGATCGCCAAGAGTAGGCACCATGGGAGTGGAAGGTCCTTATGGGTCACGGGAATCTTGGAGCCCTTCTGGCCCTTGATGCCTTCCAGACTTTCTGGTCTCCTGGGCCCTTCAGGCCCTTCACACTGAAGGGAACATCGCGGGAGGGTAACTCATGGTAATGCTGCTGGAGGGTCCACACAAGGTCCTCAGTCTTGTTGAGGCGTTGGCTCCAGGTAGACTTGATGAGCTGCAAATTTTAATGATTTAATCTTATTGTAACCAAAAATTGCACTTTCTAACTTAGAAAATTGATTACAAGCCTCAATAATTAGATGACGGCTATTAACAATGGTTTCTCAATTGATGTAAACAAAGGAGGAGACAGCATTATAGAGATTGACAAAATTTAAGTGTAGGGTTTCAGTGAGCCTTAGTTGTTGCACTACTTGATGGTGATGCAACCTAACTATTTTTAGGATATGGTGTATGGCTGGATGTGTGGAGCTTTGTAGATAGCGTTCAAACCCTAAAGCAAATCCCCTGAGGGGAGTAGGGCTGTGTATATAAATATACATTGCAAAAGTCACAAAAAAGGCACAGGAGTGACTGGAGCGGGCTCTTATGGAGTAGATGTCATTAAATACTTGTTAAATAATCTTGTTGAAGTTCCAATATTGGAGTTGATACTAATTGTGATCAACGGACAGTAAACTAAATTGAAGGTGACCCGAAATTCTGGGCTTTCAGGCTATAGAGGATTTATTTTGTACTAAGAGGTGTTAATCCATCAAGTTTCACTTCTTGACTGATCATTAGGTTGGCCTTCTTGAATGCTATTGTTCTACAATTTTAGCTATAGAAATTTTTACTTGAACAGCTTGGTGCTCCCTGTAATGAGCACCACTTATCTCAGCTTAACAGTTCAATTGACTGTAGATGGTGTCTAAAAATGGTCTCAAAGCTGTAAAACTACCGGAGAGGTCAGTGAAGATTAAAAGATAAGGTGAAAAAGACTACTGCATTAAGTTAGAAGTTGTTGATATGGGTGTATGAGGACATGATGCCATAGGGACCTCCATGGCCCCATACAATCATGATCTTTCACATCCTTATGGATCAGCTGACTGGTTGATGCCCTCATTGTTCTTCATTGTCCTAATGACCGTGATGGTGGAAGGCACACCTTTTGATGTTCAGGGAGCCGAGGTGCAATTCTGAAAGGCATCTCCATCAATCACAGGTGCATGATGCTCTGATCAACATTCTCATTGGTGCCTTCAAGGATGAATTTTGATTGTGAGAGCTCAATAGTTGACCTATTGAGGCTCAATTCAGAAGTAGATCTTGACTTGCCAATCATCTCAAATCTTAACAGCAAGAAAATGGGATATAAAATTTTTATTGTGATGAATTTCAAATTTGTTATGTACATGCCACTTTTGGCTTTTGTACATCACTGTGGGTCATCAATTAATAATTGGGATAATGTGTATCTATTGTCATGTTCTGTGCACCACAGAGACTTGAAAAGTTTGCAATCTATATGATGACATCTGTGTACATTACTTGGTTCAGATGGAGTCCTCAAATATAAGTCTTTTTGAGAAAATATATACAATAGATTAGAAGTAAAAAAAGCCTTTTTTAATGCCTAATGGATGTATGCATTGACTTTATACAAACAAATTGCAGTGAATGGACCACAGCGCAAAAATTAGCTTGCTTCATTCACTAATCCTGGACCTGGACTTTCTATAGAATATACTTCTCTTCTGGTACTGAGCCTTTTCTGTATGACTTTACAAAGTTTTCAAGATATATTCATTTTTTTAAGATTTAGTGGACATTGTTGTAATAAAAATATCTTTACTGAAATGAGCCTACAACATTGCATTTTATTCACTGCCTGTGTTGAAATTTTACCTGGCTACTCATCAAAGTAATGTAGTTTTAGGCTAATTAGGGTTTAGTCAAGGCTTCTTAAAATTGCTTTGATAGTTAGATAATTGTGCTATTTTCAAAATTTCAGCCTCTATTTTCTGTGAGCCCATTCTTGTGCTTGTGGCACCACCTGGGACATCTAAAATTGTAAAAATCATAAGTTTTCTGTCTCTCTACCAGATGTTTTGTAGTGCATCAAACTCCAGTATAGTAAAATATAAACTTTTAGTTACTGGAACGTGGACTTGGCCTCAGACAAGCTTCCTATAGTCCAACCAGATACATAAAAGAAAACAGATAGTTTTAAAATTACTGGGGTGTCATAATTTGGATGTCAACTTTTATGATATATGAATCCTTGAAGCTGATGCCCATACTAAAACTCCAATTACTATGTAGCCGTAGCATCAATTTTAATAATAAAGGGCTTCATTTTTGTTCATTTAAATGAGCCCCATTCCTCCCCTTACTTGGTAAACCAACTAGAATGGTATCCTTTGAAATAAGTATATAGTAACTTCATATATATAGCTTAAATTTAAATTTATTGCGGGGAAGGCCGACCATGGGATGGACACTTCCAAATATGACTCAGATGAGACAAAACTTAGTATCAGGGGAGGCACCCCAGAGAAGCGATGCTATCTCTTGTTGCCAGCGAGAACGCCACTTATGGGAAGGGGGAGGGAACGTGTGTAGGGGACGTAGCCACTATTGAGCACGTGTGGAGGAAGGGGTCTGATTTGATGAACCAGACTGGGAACCAGGAGGAGACCAGCTGTCAGCGACGCGGTGGGAGATATACAAACATCCACACTTGAAAGTGATCCACCAAATGAGACCGGAATCTGTGGACAGCTTCAGGGAGGGTGGGGATGGATCCAGCGATGGCATCCAAGACAATCGTGTGGATAGTCCACATGGCGATTGCAACCACCAGAGCACGGAGGGAGGGTGGGAGGGGGAGGCCATTGATGAAGCAAACATATCTATTGACAGACTGAAGGGATGTGTTTGATCCTGGCCTAGCAGACGTTGGACTTCGCGCCATATTACTTTAGAGGTGGGGCACTTCTCCAGGCGGTGGAACAGCGTTCCATACTGGCCACACACGACACAGGATGAGTGTAAAGCATTAGAGCGCTCAGCTGTACAATACACCCGCCTCAGGCAGCGCCACACATGGGAGCGGACTTGAGGTTGCAACAGAGGATGGTGTGCGTATTTCCAGATAGTCTTTTGGGTCTCAGTGGAATAAGGGATGTCCATCATGTCCAGGTAGTCCACCCTGGATAGGACTTGGGGTCGAATGGGGATCACGCCATCATGGATGGGTAGCCCCTGTACCTCTTGTGTGAACTGAGGTGAGGGGCGGCCTCTTTGGGTTGTATGTCCACTAATACGAATTCTCCACTCTGCGCTTCGCATGAAGAGTAGGATTCGTTTGTAGTGGGTTTTAGTCCCGTGAGGACCTGTGGCCGATGTGTGTGATGCGAGGTATTTCATCAGGGAGTGGGGGTTTGATGGATTTTTGAGGCCCAAGGCTCGGGAGAAGTTGGAGCAGGCTGAGCGGGACCAGTGTTGGGATGGGAGTGTAGGAGCAGTGATGGCCGCGATCCAGGTGCCCAGGATCTTGGCGGCATGGGCTTTGAAGTCAAGTAGGCCCATGCCACCATGATGATGAGGGCCAAACATGACCTCTAGCCGTACTGGTGGAGGGCGGCCTGACCAAAGCCAACCTTGTAGCAAAGCATACAGGGATTTGAAGAAGCTTGGGAGAAGGTGATGGCGTGGGCTCCGAACCAGACTTTAGATAGGAGCATAGAGTTGGCAAGAACAACCCTGCCAGTGAGGGTAGTAGGGTGGGCTCTGAGAGAGGCGATTTGCTTCGTCACATTGTCCAGAATATGACACTTCATTACTGCTGACGCGTATCCACCTGCCTCCATCCACACGCCCAGATGGCGTACCGGTCCTATGGTAGGTCGTGGCACAAAGGGGAGCACCAGTGGAGTGGTGTGTGTTGAGTTAGTAAGGCGTGGGCGTGGGCGAGAAGATGGGCCAGGTTGGGAACTAACTTCTGGGGCCCAGCAGTTCTGAAACTGACCAAGGAGGATGATTTCAGTTTTGGAGGCGTTCAGTGCCACGTTGCTTACCCAGGAATATTCCTGGATGAGGGCTTCAAGCGCGCGTGCATCTTTGTTATTAGACACCCCCACCACGCAATCATCTGCAAATGCCATCATCTTGACTGGGGTTTGGCCTGGCACATAGACCCCAGTGAGTTGGGCATTCACATTTCGCAGTAGTGGGTCAAGGCTGAAGTTGTATAAGAGTGGGCTGAGGGGGTCCCCTTGTCGCAGGCCCCTTTGAGGACGGACTACTTCCGTTAGGAAACCTGGGCCGCGCACTGCCATTGTTGCAGATTCTGTGAGCAGCATCACCCAGTTAATGAAGCGGGGAGGTAGGCGGAATTGTTGGAGGCAGGCCCTAAGGTATTCCCAGTTTACTCTATCATAGGCCTTTTGTTGGTCCAAGAATACAAGTGCCCCAGAGGCTGTGGACTGACACACATTAGCCACAGAGTGCACGTTATCCTAAATTGACCTTCTGGGGATGAAACCGAATTGTTCTGTGGAGATGGTGGCAGATGCTACAGTCCTTAAATGGTTAGCCATTATTTTATTTAAATTTTGGTGTCTGTGTTTGTTAGAGAAATGGGGCGCCAGTTGGCCAAGTCTAGCCTATCCCCTTTTTTGAAGAGTGTGACCGTAAAGGCCTCATGTCCACCTGGTAGGAGGCGCGTTTCCAACAGGCTTTGGTTGAGTGAGGCTAGCAGCAATGGGGATATATATTTAAAATATTTTTTGTAGAACTCATATGGAATGCCATCTGGGCCTGGGCATTTTCAGTTTGGCGCACCGCGAATGGTAGTCCATAATTCGTTTGGAGTAATTAAATTTATTATTTCCGGGTATCATAAAATGGTGCGGATATGAGCTCGGTCAAGAAATTCCGCCATTTCAGCCAGCTGAATTGGTTCAGCTCGGTATAACTTGGAGTGATATCTTTGCATTTCGATTGCCACTTCGGCTGGTGTGTCCACAATAGAATTATCCAATCTTTGCACCTGTGTGCAGGCCACGCTCTGGCATGGTGCAAAATTTTTTTTAAAGAAGTATGCGGTGCACTTGTCACCTTTAGTGATGCGTGTAGCCCTGTATTGGACACAAACCCAATGTTTGTGTTGCTTTTCAAGTGCGTTGAGGTGGGCGGCTGCCTCCGCCCACTTCTGGCCCCATGCAGGGCTAGTCCTGTGGCTGGAATGTTGGAATCCAAGTGGGCCAATTCCGCCAGCGTGAGCGATATAACCACTGATGTGGCTCGTGAGCATCTGGATGAGAGATGCCGATAGTGGCGGATGGTGTCTTCTTTGAAAGTTGCCCATGTGGAAATGGGGTCCGCGCAAAATGGTGCAACAAACGATTTTGCAAAAAGTTGCCTCTTCCACCCACGTGGAAAATCCTGGCGATGCGAGCTCTGGGGGGCGGTTTTGCACCAATGTGGGGCCTTTGCAACTGTGATGGGTAAGTGGTATGTAATTGAGACCAGTTGGTGGTCAGAGAATTCCATTTTCGTTGTTTTGAAGTGTAAGATGTGGGGTTGAAATTTCGCTGGCGCTAGAATAAGGTCGATGCAGGTCATGGACCTTAATTGGCTGTTGTGGATGTGGGGACGCGTCATGTTTTCGAGCAGTGGGGCATGTTGCAGCAGCACATCCATTAACCCAAGGGTGGCTTTTAGAACGCGTAGTTCTACATGACCCTGTGGGGCGTGGGGTGAGGGCGGCCACCAGTCCGTTGGTGAGGTTAGCCAACAGTTCATGTCACCAATTAGGAAAGAATTGGGGGGTAGTGGGAGGGATTTGACCGATGAGAAAAATTCCCAATGCTCATGTGCACCGTTTGGGGCATAAATGTTGATGATTGTGTGTGCAACATCAGCCCATGAGAAGGTGACAACGAGCACTCAGCCATTTAGGAATGTTTCTGAGGATGTGAATTTGAAAAAATTGTTTTTCTGAATTAGCACCCCACAGTGCTTCAACCAAAAGGATAGGGATGGTAGGAGCATTGTTTTCCAAGCTTCCTCGGAACCTCATGGAAAGTGGGACTCCTGGATGGCCAGGATATCCACGGGTAAATTGTTTTGTAAAAACTCAGTTTCCTAGCCCGGGATGGGGAAGCCTTGAGTCCAGCGTTATTCAGCGTCCCTAAAGTGAAGGTTTCCCCCATCGCACCTTAGGTGTGAGGGGGTGGGCCCCTGGGCCCACCAGCCTCTTCAAGAAACCACGGGCTTTCACAGCAGCATGGGTATTAGCAGCAACACTATCAAGGTTTTTGTTAATCTTTGTGGAAAGAGTCACGTTGGCTTTGGCCTTCACTTTTTGTTTTCCTGACATCAGACAAATTTTTTGCGGTGCAGATAAGTTTATTGCACCGTCAAGTGGTGCAAAAATTTTTTTTGGTTGGGATAGGTCCCAAGTCAGTTTTGACCAGGGCTTGGGTGCAGCGATTGGGTGAAATCAAATTTCCCATCAGATCCTCGGATTGAGTGGCCCATTCAGCATGGGCCTCCCAATCTGATTGGGTGATGGATTCCTGAGTTGCTTCCACCGCGAAGGTCACCATGTCCTCCTGGCGTTGTGAGTGTGGGATGGTGGTGGTGGCCTTGGCCGCTTCCTTGGCCACAGTCCTATGGGCCTGCTTGGCCTTCTTCCACTCCTGCAGGGAGATGGGCTTTACCAATAGGTAGCAGCCTTGTGCTCCCCATGGGAAAGCCTCCTTGGTGCTTGCAGTTGGTTCGTAGTGCGCCTCTCTGCTGGCCATGGCCGCCGAGGGGTGCTCTTGGAATGTGACGCCCCTTTGTTGGGGCATGCATGCACCTTATGGCCGAACGCATCACAATGGGTGCAAATGGGGCGCGCGCTGTCCACGGTTACCCAGAATGGGTGGGTGGTGTGCCCTGCGATGTCAATAAAGGTGGAGTGTGGGATCTGGGTTAGGTCCTTTGCGATCTCCTCAGTTGGGGTCAGAACTGCGATGGCTTTGCCAGTGCACAGGTGTGGCATCAGCATGAAGCATTGCATTTCGAAAGGTTGTATTTTGCCATATATGGCGAGACCATCTTTCAGGTGTTGCTCCAAAATGTCACATTTTACCGTAGTGGGCAAAAAGTCAAACGTGAGGAAAATTTGGTTCGATTTTGTCCATCTGGTGCGTTTAGTTTCAATGCCCCATTGCCCTTCGGGGAGGTTGACCACTATGCGCACCAATGCAGCCTCATCTGCTGCTATTTTGCTTTCAAAACCTAGGTCCAGCCAACTGCGCGACATGGAGTGAGGTGCAACGTACACCGCGGTTGGGAAAATTTTGTGTACATCTACACAAAATTTTTCCCATAGTGCCGTTTTTTGGATATCCAGATACACACAGACTCCAAATTCCACCGACAAAAGTGGCTGGGAATGTGGCGTGTTGATGTAATGGTTACATCGTGCTTGCCACACGAGTATCTCTGGGGAAATTGTGACTGCCAGTTTTTTTAGATTTTTTTCTATTCCGCTGGATTCTCCGGGGCGTTTTCAAATGTTAGAGGCTGCAGGCCTTCCGCCTGCTCCTCTTGCCTTGCTTGCCCAACTGCTCCCAGATATGGGCGCAGACTAATCCCTCTATGAGATTATCAAACTAGATTTAGTCTTAATTGAATGGGTTGCAAAAGTGTTTGCAACGAGAAAGAAAAGTTTTTTCATATATATAGCTTTATTGTGGAGATTAGTGTGACAAGATAATAAGTATTGTTAACTGAGGTAAGCTGACCAGGGGATGGACAATACTGAGCTTCAAGGAGCAAAACTTATAATAGACTAGAATTAAAAAAGAAAGAAATGAGCTTATCACTCAAACCAAATAAAAATTTAAAAACTAAAATGATCCAACCAGGTCAGATGCGGTAAAAAGCTATGGATCCATGGTGGAGGGTGAGTTGGGATCAGGAGACTCATCTTCCTCCTCTGTGTCAGACAGTGTATGGCAGAGTGCTGATAGCACGGGAATGGGTGCATCCTCATATAGGGTCAAGGTAGCAGAGTGGCTCTTGCAGCTCAAATTTAGCCATGAGGAGGGTGGTGATATATTCAGATAGGGATTTCTCAGCCTCAAGGCAAACTTTGGGTAGGGTGGTGAGGTGGCGATGTTGTTGCTGGTAATGTGGGTCTTGGGGCCAAATTATGTGAAAATCACAACTTTTTGTATTGTTTTGTGGCAACTTGGTGGAATTGGAGAAATTCTTTTTATATACTTGATTTATGGAGGGAAGGACAGGGCCGGTATACCCTTAGCCAAAACTGCAAATGATCTTACTAAAGCCTTTCAGAGTGGGCAACAATCGGGGAGGCAACAGACTCTTTGGTGAGTTGGTTGTCACTTCAGAATTAATCAGCATTGAAGTGTAGAGCATAGTGCCAAGTTTAAATCGAGCTGCATAATCTGCATTTAGGTACATTATGAGGCCTAGGCCTTGACCAAGTTGGTTACAGGATTTAATAAGTCATCAACTTCCTTCAAATAGTCCCAGGGATTTTGGTTGAAAACAATAGATAAATCGCATATGGGCGGTATGGGTTGGGTGGCTGGGTGGATTTTTTGAATTTACTGGGGCCCATACTGGCTCCTGATTGGTTGGAGTGGGAGTGGGGGTTTGACATGTAGTTTCCTCATCGGCTGAATCAGTGGCAGTTGCAGCTGCCGCCTTAGGGGAGGGGAAAGGATTGTGCCTATTTAAAAGTTTTTATGTTGGCAATGGGAACATCATGGGGGAGTCAAGCGTGTGGGCTCCAGCTTGGGCTATGAAGGGGCAGAGCCACTTTGAGTGGTCCAGGCCAAAGCAAATGGGGCAGATGGTGCGCCCTTTATCTACTATGGCCCAGAAAGGGTAGTTGGGGGCAGAGGGGACAACGGTGCAAGGTGGAATCAAAATGGCAATTTTGTTTGATATTGTGCATATAGTTGCAAAGGCATGAGGGCCTACAAGTTGGTTGGCTCCATTGGGAACCACAAATTGTATAATGGGGTCAGCGCCATGTACTGACAACCCAGCTATCAGTTTGTTGTATAAAGTCTCAGGGGGAGGTGGGTGGTGAGGCCTGCAAATTGAACCACAAGAGTGGTGTCATCAGGCAACCAGGTGCGAGTGGTTGGGATGGGGGTTCCCTGTAACAAGGGGAATGTTGGCTGTGATTGCAGCATCAGCTTCACAGGTGATGACAAGATCAAAATACCCCTTGTAGGTGCAGGATTCTTTAAAGCCTTCAGGCTGCATAAGCATCAGGGCTAATTTTATGATTTTTTATTGTTGTAGGGAAACAAGTTGCCACAAAAACCCAGAGGCTGAAATGCATCTTGCTTTGGGGGAGCACAATTGGGCTACATGGCACCACTTGGGAACATGCAAGGTGGAGAGTAAGATCTTTGGGGGGAACGTATTGACCCGAGGCATTAGGGGCTAGTCAACCTAGTTTGAAAGCGATTTCCGCTGGGCAGAAGACGCTAGGGGTTTCACCGCTGGCCCATTTTGGAGCAGTGGGCGGTAGAGCCAATGACATTGGGGTTTTTTTGGTGTGTCAGTTTTTTGAAGTTGTTTAGTTCGCTGTATTTTTAAGTTCACTCAAAAGCGATATTGAGCAGAAAGAAAAATAAAAGATAATAAGTTTTTATCAAGTATACCCTAAAAGTTGTATACAGAATTTTTTTGTGTAAGATGGCAGCAATGTTAATTTCAATTGCAAAACTCAGAATGATCTAAAACAAAAAATATGAATTTTATAGGCTTTCAACTTGACAGCTAATACTTTATTTGTTAGGGTCTAGTATATAAATTAGAAAAATAATTTTAATCATCAGTTTCACTTAGATTTAGAAAAGCAATTTTATCAAATCCAGTTTGGTCTCTTTAAGCTGGTTTACTATTTCATTAATAAGACCAACTTGCACTACTATTATTTTAAAATGGTAAGCTTAAACTAAAAATTTACAATTTTTATCTTTTGGAGAAGGTTGATGACCTCTTTAAATTCCTCAGCATCAATGCCAGTGCCAAAAGCCACCACAGTACCAAAGAGCAAACAGTCTGCCACAGGCAACAAGAGGCAAGCTGAGGTTTGTGACCCTGTCCAAACCTTACTCTGATGTCAGATGCCAATCAGGACATTAATTTTCAAGTTGTAATCTGATTTAAGAAGACTGGTATTCTAATAGGGGTGTGTTACTACCCAGAGGAGAGCCCAGAATGCCAGTGGCACAGTTGTCTTAGCAACTCTGAAGAGGGACTTTCTATAGTTTATGTGATAGAAATAATATTGATAACATACCAAAGGCCCCATAACAAGTCAAATGGCTGCAATGGTGGCAACCTTAGATCTTGTGAGGCAACCCCAAGGGATTAGAGAGACAGGGAGGATAAAGATTCCTCCAGGTTACGCGTTTGTGGTCTTTGGATGAAACTAGATTGGAATAGTGGGAGGATACACACGGGGTGGCTCAGACTGAGCTAAAAATGGATTGGAAGGAAAGATTGAGGTTGCATGTGTGCACGGCATGTGCAACAGATTGGCAACAATGATCAGTGATGTAGAATAACACAAGCTTGATCATGGCACTAAATGTTGCTGAAAATGATGAATTGTTGCTCCCGTTCTATGATCATTGGTATTGTTTTAAATATGGCAGAATGATTTGCCATATTGACTTAAGAGATTTTTGTATGGTGTGGAGAGAAAAGTTCATATTAGTTAAAAAATGGAAATTTATGTCTATTTAAAAGAAATAAAGAATAGAAATATAACTGAAAACATAACCTAAGGTGGTGCTGTTGCCTTTATAGGAGGGGTGAACTAATCAGAGAGAAGCCCATAGCACTGGTCTGGGCCAGGGTCTATGATGCATGCTCAAAGTGGGTGAGCCAAGAAGATGTAATAGGTTGGGAAAATTTTAGAAAAAATTATAAAAAACTTGGTATCTGGATCTATGGAATGGTGAGTAATTCAAATTGGTAGTGCTAGTTTTGCGCAAATTCATTCTAATGTATGGATTGGTGCAATCAGTTCTTCAGAGATTTGTTATAGTTTAGCATTTAACTGGAAAAAATCAGGGTGGTTGAGTGATCCAGGAGATCAATCCACAATACAATAAAATAGTAATTACCCAATCTGACTTAATTTTTTATATTTGGTACTGACTTTAGCATATTTTTGTATATCGGAAATATATGGACTATGAGTGAAATGAGCCCTATGGTACCCTTGGAGGCCTTTGGTCTGGACCACCTCCTTACAAGCACCTTCTATCATTTTCACCAATGAAGAAGAAGAAAAGGGGGAAGAAAGCTTGGATTTTTTGGGGGGAAGGGCAGTAACCCATTGCTCAACTACCAAATGAACCAAGTCACTTAGCTGAGATAAGGGAGACATGAGAAGCCTGAGGTCTGTAAGTCCTGAGGGGGAAATCCCTATGCCTGAACAGCGAGAAGTTACCTCATAAAACTAAGGAGGGCTATAAAAAGGCAGCTGTGTTTCTCACCAGCAAGGGTAATTGACTCATGTGGTGGGTAGGGTGTGGGTCACAGCCTATCCTCTGAAGGTTTCTCCCCTTCTAATTCTTCCCACCACTAAGGAGATGCAAGAAGGATCAGGGGGTGTGCAAGAAGGTACTAGAGGCCAAAGGTCAGCTCATTCACCAAGTTGTCTTCCTATACAATGAAGCAAGGGTTGTAAATAGGCTAAAATAATTCTAAGGGGATTAGACCTATTTCAAATTTTAACAAGCTGAGAGAAGCCAATTTGAGCTTGGCAATCATCCCCAACCTTTCTGACTCGTGGTTAGTTTAGTGATCCCGTCATCAATAGTTTTGGGGTTTGTAAACCCATTTGGTTTGGTTTAAAATTATGCCTATCAACCCTAGCCTTAAGCAAGGTCCGCCAATCCCACCAATTGGCACTATACCTGACAAGCAATGATTGGGTATTATATATATTTTCTAAATTGATAATAATATGAATGAAAGTCAGAGAATCCCAGACTTGTGTACCTGTCCCTTAACGTTATTATATGTTAGTTAAATGTGTTAGTACTCAGATCATGATGTAATAGGGTTTGGTTGACCCTAATGCACACCCTTTTATCCCTAGGAAGCCTATAAAGCAGTAGGCCACAAAATGTTCTGCTGCTAGTCTATTATTTTTTTATAATATCTATTTTTAAATAAACACATAAAATTCCCCACTTTTATGACTTTGAAGCTAGTCATGGTATCCATTGGCAGCCACACTTATCAGTTTTTAGAACGCATGCATATAGTGGCAATTTCTCCCATAATTGTGAAGATCTTTGTGGTTACCTTTACCCTTGGTATTATAGGTGATGTTTTGGATAGTCACTCATCTAGAATGGCTTCTCAGTCTTTTTTATCAACAGATACACAACGGATCCCTTTTACGCTTGAAGGGCTATTGGTCACAATTCAGGTGGAGGGGCTAGGAATCCAAACTTACTTTATCCTTACTTTTTAGAAAAATGATAATTTACTAGTGGCATGAGCTGGGTCTTAATTATTGTGCCTCTCAGAATGTTTGATGGAGAGAATGGTTGCATCATTCTGAGGGCTCATAATGCCTTAGGGTGGATTTTATGGAAAGCTTTCACCAGTTCCTTGCAATCAGTGCACTTTTTAGCGCTCGCCTACCTGTTTTAATAAGAGGGTAACCATTTAATAAGAATAAGGCGATGACTGAGAGAAAGGTTTTTGTAGTTATGATTGATTCTACCTCAGCTTTCTAGGAGCCCTCAAAAACAATGAACTCAAGCGAAGTGGGTCTCTATCTCAAAAAGGAATAAAGCTTTGAGGTGTGTAACACTTTATTGTGCTTCTAATTCTCAAAAAATATGGAAAGACCCGTTGTCCAAGTCTATTTCAAGCTCATAGGGACATAAGCGTTTGCTGGATATCTTTTTTAGAGAAATTTCTTTCTGAAGTTCTTCAAGTCCAGCTTATTGAAGAATGCAACGCAAATTCACTTTGTTGAAATTGATGCAGAAAGTCATATTTCAAGTGCACAGGTTATACGCACACAAAAAGATAAGGTACTTTTAAATTTTTAAATTTATTGCGGGGAAGGCCGACCATGGGATGGACACTTCCAAATATGACTCAGGAAAGATAAACCTAGTACCAGGGGGCACCCCATAGAAGAGATGCTATCTCTTGTTGCCAGCGGGAACGCCACTTATGGGGAGGGGGAGGGAACGTGTGAAGGGGCCGTAGCCACTATTGAGCATGTGTGGAGGAAGGGGTCTGATTTGATGAACCAGACTGGGAACCAGGAGGAGACCAGCTGTCGGCGACGCAGTGGGAGATATCCAAACATCCACGCTTGAAAGTGGTCCACCAAATGAGACCGGAATCTGTGGACAGCTTCAGGGAGGGTGGGGATGGAGCCAGCGATGGCATCCAAGACAATCGTGTGGATAGTCCACATGGCGATTGCAACCACCAGAGCACGGAGGGAGGGTGGGAGGGGGAGGCCATTGATGAAGCAAACATATCTCTTGACAGACTGAAGGGATGCGTTTGATCCTGGCCTAGAAGACGTTGGACTTCGCGCCATATCACTTTAGAGGTGGGGCACTTCTCCAGGCGGTAAAACAGCGTTCCATACTGGCCACACACGACACAGGATGAGTGTAAAGCGTTAGAGCGCTCAGCTGTAAGATACACCCGCCTCAGGCAGCGCCACACATGGGAGCGGACTTGAGGCTGCAACAGAGGATGGTGTGCGTATTTCCAGATAGTCTTTTGGGCCTCAGTGGAATAAGGGATGTCCATCATGTCCAGGTAGTCCACCCTGGATAGGACTTGGGGCCGAATGGGGATCACGCCATCATGGATGGGTAGCCCCTGTACCTCTTGTGTGAACTGAGGAGAGGGGCGGCCTCTTTGGGTTGTATGTCCGCTAATACGAATTCTCCACTCTGCGCTTTGCATGGAGAGTAGGATTCGTTTGTAGTGGGTTTTAGTCCCGTGAGGACCTGTGGCCAATGTGTGTGATGCGAGGTATTTCATCAGGGAGTGGGGGTTTGATGGATTGTTGAGGCCCAAGGCTCAGGAGAAGTTGGAGCAGGCCGCGCGGGACCAGTGTTGGGATGGGAGTGTAGGAACGGTGACGGCCGCGATCCAGGTGCCCAGGATCTTGGCAGCATGGGCTTTGAAGTCAAGCAGGCCCATGCCACCTTGATGATGAGGGCCAAACATGACCTCTAGCCGTACTGGTGGAGGGCGGCCTGACCAAAGCCAACCTTGTAGCAAAGCATACAGGGATTTGAAGAAGCTTGGGGAGAAGGTGATGGCGTGGGCTCCAAACCAGACTTTGGATAGGAGCATAGAGTTGGAAAGAACAACCCTGCCAGTGAGGGTAGTAGGGTGGGCTCTGAGAGAGGCGATTCGCTTCGTCACATTGTCCAGTATATGACACTTCATTACTGCTGACGCGTATCCACCTGCCTCCATCCACGCGCCCAGATGGCGTACCGGTCCTATGGTAGGACGTGGCACAAAGGGGAGCACCAGTGGAGCGGTGTGTGTTGAGTTAGTAAGGCGTGGACGTGGGCGAGCAGATGGTCTGGGTTGGGAACTAATTGCTGGGGCCCAGCAGTTCTGAAACTGACCAAGGATGATGATTTCGGTTTTGGAGGCGTTCAGTGCTGCGTTGCTTACCCGGGAATATTCCTGGATGAGGGCTTCAAGCGCGTGTGCATCTTTGTTATTAGACACCCCCACCACGCAATCATCTGCAAATGCCATCATCTTGACTGGGGTTTGGCCTGGCACATGGACCCCAGTGAGGTGGGCATTCACATTTCGCAGTAGTGGGTCAAGGCTGAAGTTGTATAAGAGTGGGCTGAGGGGGTCCCCTTGTCGCAGGCCCCTTTGAGGGCGGACTACTTCCGTTAGGAAGCCTGGGCCATGCACTGCCATTGTCGCAGATTCCGTGAGCAGCATCACCCAGTTTATGAAGTGGGGGGTAGGCGGAATTGATGGAGGCAGGCCCTAAGGTATTCCCAGTTTACTCTATCATAGGCCTTTTGTTGGTCCAAGAATACAAGTGCCCCAGAGGCTGTGGACTGACACACATTAGCCACAGAGTGCACGTTATCCTAAATTGACCTTCTGGGGATGAAACCGAATTGTTCTGGGGAGATGGTGGCAGATGCTACAGTCCTTAAATGGTTAGCCATGATTTTTGTTAAAATTTTGGTGTCTGTGTTTGTTAGAGAAATGGGGCGCCAGTTGGCTAAGTCAAGCTTATCCCCTTTCTTGAAGAGTGTGACAGTAAAGGCCTCATGTCCTCCTGGTAGGAGGCGCATATCCAACAGGCTTTGGTTGAGTGAGGCTAGCAGCAATGGGGATATATATTTGAAATATTTTCTGTAGAACTCATATGGAATGCCATCTGGGCCTGGGCATTTTTGGTTTGGCACACTGCAAATGGCTGTCCATAATTTGTTCGGAGTAATTAAATTCATCATTTCTAGTATCAGAAAATGGTGCAGATATGAGCTCGGTTGAGAAATTCCACCATTTCAGCTGGCTGAATTGGTTCAGCTCAGTATAACTTGGAGTAATATTTTTGCATTTTGATTGCCACTTCAGCCAGTGTATCCACAATGGAATTATCCAATCTTCGCACCTGTGTGCAGGCCACGCTCTGGTGTGGTGCAAAATTTTTTTTGAAGAAGTATGCGGTGCACTTGTCACCTTTAGTGATGCGTGTGGCCCTGTATTGGACACAAACTCAATGTTTGTGTTGCCTTTCAAGTGCGTTGAGGTGGGCGGCTGCCTCCACCCACTTCTGGCCCCATGCAGGGCTGTATTCTGTGACTGGGATGTTGGACTCCAAGTGGGCCAATTCTGCCAGCACGTGTGAGATAACCACTAATGTGGCTCGTGAGCGTCTGGAGGAGAGATGGCAATAGTGGCGGATGGTGTCCTCTTTGAAAGTTGCCCATGTGGAAATGGGGTCCTCTCAAAACGGTGCAACAAATGATTTCGCCAAAGTTGCCTCTTCCACCCATGTGGAAAATCCTGGCGATGCAAGCATGGGGGGGGCGGATTTTGCACCAATGTGGGGCCTTTGCAACTGTGACGGGTAAGTGGTATGTTATTGAGACCAGTCAGTGGTCAGAGAATTCCATTTTCGTTGTTTTGAAGTGTAAGATGTGGGGTTGAAATTTCGCCAGCGCTAGAATAAGGTCAATGCGGGTCATGGACCTTTTTTGGCCATTGTGGACGTGGGGACGCGTCATGTTTTCAAGCAGTGGGGCATGTCACGGCAGTGCATCCATTAACCCAAGGGTGGCTTTTAGAACGCGAAGTTCTATGTGACCCTATGGGGTGTGGGGTGAGGGCAGCCACCGGTCTGTTGGTGAGGTTAGCCAACAGTTCATGTTGCCAATTTTGAAAGAATCGGGGGGTAGCGGGAGGGATTTGACTGACAAGAAAAATTCCTGACGCTTGTGTGCACCATTTGGGGCATAGATGTTGACGATTGTGTGCACAACGTCAGCCCACGAGAAGGTGACAACGAGCACTCAGCCATTTAGGAATGTTTCTGAGGATGTGAATTTGAAAAAATTATTTTTCTGAATTAGCACCCCACAGTGCTTTAACCAAAAGGATAGGGATGGGAGGAGCATTGTTTTCCAAGCTTCCTCAGAACCTCATGGACAGTGGGACTCCTGGATGGCCAGGATATCCACGGGTAAATTGTTTTGTAAAAACTCAGTTTCCTAGCCTGGGACGGGGAGGCCTTGAGTCCAGCGATATTCAGCATCCCTAAAGTGAAGGTTTCCCCCATCGCACCTTAGGTGTGAGGGGGGTGGGCCCCTGGGCCCACCAGCCTCTTCAAGGTCCCCACGGGCTTTCAGAGCAGCGCGGGTGTTAGCAGCAATGCTATTGGGGTTTTTGTTAATTTTTGCAGAATGAGTCGCGTTGACTTTGGCCTTCACTTTTTGTTTTCCCGACGTCGGACGAATCTTTTGTGGTGCGGATAAGTTTGGTGCACCATCGAGCAGGGAAAATTTTTTTTTTCAGTTGGTATAGGTCCCAAGTTGGTTTTGACCAGAGCTTGGGTGCAGCAATTGGGTGAGATTGAATCTCCCATTGGATCCTTGGATTGAGTAGCTCACTTGGCATGGGCCTCCCAATCTGATTAGGTGATGGATTCCTGAGTCACTTCCACCACAAAGGTCTCCATGTCCTCCTGTCATTGTGAGTGTGGGATGGTGGTGGTGGCCTTGGCCGCTTCCTTGGCCGCGGCCCCTATGGGCCTGCTTGGCCTTCTTCCGCTCCTGCGGGGAGATGGGCTTTACCAATAGGTAGCAGCCTTGTGCTCCCCACGGAAAGCCTCCTTGGTGCTTGCGGTTGGTTTGTAGTGTGCCTCTCCACTGGCCATGGCCGCTGAGGGGTGCTCTTGGAATGTGACGCCCTCCTTGATGGGGCATGCATGCGCCTTATGGATGAACGTGTCACAGTGGGTGCAAATGGGGGGCGCGCTGTCCACGGTTACCTGGAATGGGTGGGTGGTATGCTCTGCGATGTCAATAAAGGTGGAGTGCGGGATCTGGGTTAGGTCCTTCACGATCTCCTCATTTGGGGTCAGAACTGCAATGGCTTTGCCGGTGCACAGGTGTGGCATCAGCGTGAAACATTGCATTTCAAAAGATTGTACCTTGCCATATATGGCGAGACCATCTTTCAGGTGTTGCTCCAAAATGTCACGTTTTACCGTAGTAGGCAAAAAGTCAAACGTGAGGAAATTTGGTTTGATTTTGTTCATCTGGTGCATTTGGTTTCGATGACCCATTGCCCTTTGGGGATGTTGACCACTATGCGCACTGCTGCAGCCTCGTCTGCGGCTATTTTGCTTTCAAAACCTAGGTCCAGCCAACCGCACAACATGGAGTGAGGTGCAACATACACCGCAGTTTAAAAAACTTTGTGTACATCTTCACAAAATTTTTCCCATAAGGCCGTTTTTTGGATGTCCAGTTACACATGGACTCCAAATTCCACCGACGAAAGTGGCTGGGAGTGTGGCGTGTTGATGTACTGGTTGCATCATGCTTGCCACGCGAGTATCTCCGGGGAAATTGTGACTGCCAGTTTTTTGAGATTTTTTTCTATTCCACCAGATTCTCTGGGTCATTTTCAAACGTTAGAGGCCGCGGGCCTTCCGCCTGCTCCTCTTGCCTTGCTTGCCCAACTGCTCCCAGACATGGGCGCAGACTAATCTCCTCTGTGAGATTATCAAACTAGATTTGGTCTTGAATTGAATAGGTTGCAAAAGTGTTTGCAACGAGAAAGAAAAGTTAAGATAAGATAAGGTACTTTTAGAGGACAGTAAGATTGACTAAACGCTAACAGAAGAAACCTTATATATATACCATCTAGTACTAAAAAAAGAACCTTATATATAGCAATAGGGTTTTATAAAGATTATAAGAGAACACAGAGTAGTATGACAACTGCCAGTGGCTCATGGCCTTGTTAAAGTAATCTTCTATTTAGGCTCTTACAGCTTCTCCAAAATAGATCACCCTACAGATGTCAATCCCGCCCAGATATGCTCCTTCTACCAGAATTCTCATTATTGTTTTCCATAGTTACTAATTAGCACATTAAAAAAGTAGTCTAAAACTTTAATATTAAATTGATCCAGGATGGCAAAACTAGGACTCATGGCATTTCCATAAAAAGGGGCAATATGCCAATTGTAAGCTAGCTAGTAAGTGGCCATAATATGTATAAGGACGTTATTACCAATAAAATTTAATTTAATGCAGCACAAAATAGGATATTATGCTATAACGAAATGGGAGACAATATGACAACTGAGGCCGTGGCGTAAGTGGTAAAGAAATTAAGGAAAGTTGCGCTGGCTAGGATTAGGGATTAAATTAATAGTAAATCAATATGGTAGGCAACTACTTAAAAAAGCAGGTCCTGCAGGGAAAAAGAATACTAAGGACTAATTGAGTCCTACATCTAACTACTAGTTAAGGTATGAATTTAATAAAAAAATAATATATCTCTGATGGTTATTCAGATTAATTAAAACATTTTCCCACTTGACCAAACACTAGGGGGCAAAGATGTGTGAGGGTCAACTAACCTGATAGGAACTTGTGTCTTTTGGATAGAACTAAGCTGATATCTCTTCAAGAACTTAACATGCACTCAGTTAATAAAGTGACCTTTAACAGGATGCTTCAGAATGTAAGCATCCGTGTATGTCATCTTGATGATATTAAAAGGCCCCTTCCTTATGTGCTCAAACCTGTTTGTTCGTCCAAATCCATGATTATCATAGTACAAAATTAGTTACTCTACAGTAAACTGTGTAAAGGCCGCTAGTCATTATAATTGCGTTCACAAGATCTTTTTTTACAAACCAGCGCATTAAAATATGCAGCACTTTTTAGTTGGATCAAAGTCTGTGCCAGCATTTCTAAATATTTTAGAGGAATCATATGTTCTTGGTTGACGAGAATATGAAGTTGGAGGAAGCTCTGGTTGCTTCCCATGTTTGTGAAGCAAATGGGGATTTTCTGTAGCCAAATGATAAGATGTTATAAAGAAAACAACGGAAGACAAAAAGGTTCCAGTTAAATAAATTTCAGTATAATTATCTTACACAAAAATTCCAATGAGGGTATTATTTACTTGTTCCATGGTGTCATTAGTCTCAGGATTATAGGGCGTATACAATAACCTATGTATACCCATAAAACCATTAAGCTTTTAGAAATCTTCTGTAATGTAAAGGTAATCCCATTATCCGTTAACAAAAACTGTGGACATTCATACTAGTAAATAATATCTTCTAAGATGAAATTTTCAATTTAGTATCCCCTAAATCCCTGCCCACTTTGGCCTCCACCCACTTAATCAGGTGATTAATGACCTATAACATGTATTTAAATTGACCAGACGCATTGTCCAGAGGGCTCACAACATCAATACTAACAGTATGTCAAGAAAAGTAGGCTTAACCAGTTGATAGGAGGTGGCTTTTTGGTATGGATCATCCACTTGGCATTCCTTACAACAGCGGATATTCTTTTTTTAGCACTAGGTAACAGCGAATGTTTACATGAATATTAAAATTCATGGATTCCCAAAAGTAGTGCTGTTTCAATAGCTTAAGCGTTTTCTTAAAACTGCCAAGCCTCGTTACCTTGTAAGCCCCGTTAAAAATATTAGTTTGCTCCATTAGTCAGGGTATCCAATATTGCTGATCGTTTAGTACTTTATAAAGGTTTGTATTTTTGACAGCTGTTTTCCCTTTAAATGTTATAAGGTATGCTTAACTTCTGCCGGTTTTATGCATATTGTTGGGTCAGAATCTTGTTAATAATTCATTGGCTGCATTGGACACTAAGGCCACAGTGAGTAGGCGAGACAAGCCATTGGCATTTTGACTCTTTACACTAGGTCAGTTCCGAATTTCAAAAAGTTAGGCTTATATTTTCAGAGCCAAACTGGCCAGTCCATCTGACTCATTCATATTCTGAAACAAAGGAAGTAAGGCATGATTAGTTTATTATGGTGCCATGTAATCCATGGGCATAAACACAAAATTGTTTACACGCATAGATGATTGACAGGCACTCCTTATCAGTTACTGCATAGTTCCATTAATGAACATCCAGGGTTTGGCTACAATAAGCTACATGATGCTAATCCCATCAGAATTAATTTAAGATAACACCGCCCTGAAAGCAGTGAGAGAATCGTAGGTTTAAATAATAAATGGCTCTTTAAAATTAGAGTACATCAACAGTGGCATTTGGGCCAGGTAAAGACATATTTTATCAAAAGACAGATTACAGTTCCAATCCACTCAAAGGGTATACCATTTTTAAAAGTGAAAAAACAGTTCACCTATTTTTTTAGAGGATTCCACAAACTGGAAGTAATAATTGATTATTCAAGGATATCTTGAACGTCACTCTTGTTAAACAGTCCCACCATGCATATAATAGCTTCAACTTTGCTAGCTGGGGGTGGACTCCATGTTTATAATGAAAAATCCCAGATATCCAGCTTAAGGGAAAAAATGAACTTATTTATCTTGATTTTTAGAACAGCCTTGGTGAGATGGTGGAAGACTTCTTACAATTGTTGCAGATATATACTGGACATTTTTAATAAATCGTTAATATTATATGAATATATGAGAGCTCAAGAAAATTTAAAATCAAGGAGGATACTATCCATAGACCACTGAAAGTTCGCAGGGAGGTCATTGCACAGCCCCTACAGCGTTCTAGTAAGTTAGTAGAGGCCTGGGCTGTAATTATGGTGGTTTTTTTCCTACTTTTCTTTGGGCATTTCTATCTGCCAATAGCCAGAAATTAAAAACATGACTGAGAAATACTCTGCTTCCAAAGAAGTCAGCGCATTGTCAATCTGTGGTAAAGGATAAAATCCTTTTTAGTAATACTTATAAGCTTATAATAGTCTATTATCATACAATTAGAACCACACTTTGTGTCAGAAAATCTCTTTTCTGAACATTAAATCCACTAGTGTGCCAGGCCAACCAGTATGGAGACTGGCTGACCTTTGCCGAGTTTGCCTTCATTAGCATACCAACCCCCTATAAGTCCACATCCAACCCACCAATACAGCAGACCAACTACTTTGCCTTAGCCCCAGAATCCTTGGTGTGCCCCGGTGAGTCCTGCCCCCATCCTGGGCAGCCAAGGCACTCCCACGCTGCCTCATCCTCTAGACCCTTTGCCAACCCATCTGGGCATGCCCCAGCGAGTCCATTCTCCATCCTGGGCAGCTATGGCACTCCCACACTGAACCCCACAGAGCTGATGGCCAGTCAGCACATTGTCATAGGAGGCTGGTTGGCTATGTTCCCACCAGTTCCTCATGGGGAAGAGGTATGGGAGCTGGCAGCATCAGAGACTTCAGGCGCATCACCCCACGCCTACTTTGGGGATCTCAAATCTCAATTTTCACTAACCTAGAAGATTAACTACTAAAACTTTTCTTTCTTGTTGCAAACACTTATGCAACCTATTCAATTCAAGACTAAATCAAGTTTGATAATCTCACAGAGGAGATTAGTCTGCGCCCATGTCAGGGAGCAGTTGGGCAAGCAAGGCAAGAGGAGCAGGCGGAAGGCCCGTGGCCTCCAACGTCTAAAAACGCCCCGGAGAATCTGGCAGAATAGACAAAAATCTCAAAAAACTGGCGGTCACAATTTCCCTGGAGATACTCGCGTGGCAAGCACAATGCAACCAGTACATCAACATGTCACACTCCCAGCCACTTTTGCCGGTGAAATTTGGAGTCCGTGTGTAACTGGACATCCAAAAAACGGCCTTATGGGAAAAATTTTGTGAAGATGTACACAAAATTTTCCCAACCGCGGTGTACGTTGCACCTCACTCCATGTCACGCAGTTGGCTGGACCTAGGTTTTGAAAGCAAAATAGCAGCAGACAAGGCTGCAGCGGTGCGCATAGTGGTTGACCTCCCTGAAGGGCAATGGGTCGTCGAAACCAAATGCACCAGATGGACAAAATCAAACCAAATTTTCCTCACGTTTGACTTTTTGCCTACTATGGTAAAATGTGACATTTTGGAGCAACACCTGAAAGATGGTCTCGCTGTATATGGCGAAATACAATCTTTTGAAATGCAACGCTTCACGCTGATGCCACACCTGTGCACTGGCAAAGCCATCGCAGTTCTGACCCCAACTGAGGAGATTGCGAAGGACCTAACCCTGATCCCACACTCCACTTTTATTGATATCACAGGGCATACCACCCACCCATTCTGGGTAACCGTGGACAGCGCGCCCCCCATTTGCACCCACTATGACGCTTTTGGCCATAAGGCGCACGCATGCCCCATCAAGGAGGGTGTCACATTCCAAGAGCACCTCTCGGCAGCCATGGCCAGCGGAGAGGCGCACTACAAACCAACTGCAAGCACCAAGGAGGCTTTCCCGTGGGGAGCACAAGGCTGCTACCTATTGGTAAAGCCCATCTCCCCGCAGGAGCGGAAGAAGGCCAAGCAGGCCCACAGGGCTGCGGCCAAGGAAGTGGCCAAGGCCACCACCGCCATCCCACACTCACAACGCCAGGAGGATATGGAGACCTTTGTGGCGGAAGCAACTTGGGAATCCATCATCCAATCAGATTGGGAAGCCCATGCCAAGTGGGCCACTCAATCTGAGGATCCAATGGAAGATTTGATCTCACCCAATCGCTGCACCCAAGCTCCAGTCAAAACTGACTTGGGACCTATCCCAACTGAAAAAATTTTTTGACCCACTTGACGGTGCACCGAACTCATCCGCATTGCAAAAAATTTGTCCGACGTTGGGAAAACAAAAAGTGAAGGCCAAAGCCAAAGCGACTCTTTGTGCAAAAATTAACAAATACCCTGATAGCGTTGTTGCTAACACCCACGCTGCTGTGAAAGCCCATGGGGACCTTGAAGAGGCTGGTGGGCCTGGGGGCCCACCCCCTCACACCTAAGGTGCAATGGGGGAAACATTCACTCTAGGGATGTTTAATATTGCCGGACTCAAGGCCTCCCCATCCCGGGCTAGGAAACTGAGTTTTTTACAACACAATTTACCCGTGGATATCCTGGCCATCCAGGAGTCCCACTGCCCACGAGGTTCTGAGGAAGCTTGAAAAACAATGCTCCTCCCATCCCTATCCTTTTGATTGAAGCACTGTGGGGTGCTAATTCAGAAAAATAATTTTTTCAAATTCACAACCTCAGAAACATTCCTAAATGGCCGAGTGCTCATCATCACCTTCTCATGGGCCGATGTTGCACACACAATCGTCAACATCTATGCCCCAAACGGTGCACACGAGCATCAGGAATTTTTTCTCATCAGTCAAATCCCTCCCACTTTCCCCTGATTCTTTCCTAGTTGGTGACATGAACTGTTGGCTGACCTCACCAACGGACCGGTGGCCTCCCTCACCCCACGCCCCACAGGGTCACGTAGAACTACGCATTCTAAAAGCCACCCTTGGGTTAATGGATGCGCTGCTATGACATGCCCCAATGCTCAAAAACATGACGCATCCCCACGTCCACAATGGCCAATTAAGGTCCATGACCGCATTGACCTTATTCTAACACCGGCGAAATTCCAACCCCACATCTCCTACTATAAAACAATGAAAATGGAATTCTCTGACCACCGACTGGTCTCAATAACCTACCACTTACCCGTCACAGTTGCAAAGACTCCACATTGGTACAAAATCCGCCCCTCAAGCTCACGTCACCAGGATTTTCCACGTGGGTGGAAGAGGCAACTTTGGCAAAATCATTTGTTGCAGCGTTTTGCGTGGACCCCAATTCCACATGGGCAACTTTCAAAGAGGATACCATCAGCCACTATTACCATCTCTCCTCCAGATGCTCACGAGCCACATCAGCAGTTATCTCATGCACTCTGGTGGAATTGGCCCACTTGGAGTCCAACATTCCAGCCACAGGATACAGCCCTGCATGGGGCCGGAAGTGGGTGGATGCAGCCGCCCACCTCAATGCACTCGAAAGGCAACACAATCATCAGGTTTGTGTCCAATACAGGGCCACATGCATCACTAAAGGCGACAAGTGCACCGCATACTTCTTTAAAAAAATTTTCGCACCTTGCCAGAGCATGGCCTGCACACAGGTGCAAAGATCGGATAATTCCATTGCGGACACACTGGCTGAAGTGGCAATCAAAATGCAGAAATATTACACCAATTTATTCCGAGCTGAACCAATTCAGCTGGCTGAAATGGCGGAATTTCTTGACTGAGCTCATATCCACACCATTTTCTGATACCCGGAAATAATGAACTTAATTACTCCAAATGAATTATGGACAGCCATTCGCGGTGTGCCAAACTGAAAATGCCCAGGCCCAGATGGCGTTCCATATGAGTTCTACAAAAAATATTTCAAATATATATCCCCATTGCTGCTAGCCTCACTTAACCAAAGCCTGCTGGAAACGCGCCTCCTACCAGGAGGACATGAGGCCTTTACTGTCACACTCTTCATTAAAGGGGATAAGCTTGACTTAGTAACTTGCGCCCCATTTCTCTAACAAACACAGACACAAAAATTTTAACAAAAATCATGGCTAACTATCTAGGGACTGTAGCATCTGCTACCATCTCCCCAGAACAATTCAGTTTCATCCCCAGAAGGTCGATTTGGGATAACGTGCACTCCGTGGCTAATGCATGTCAGTCCACAGCCTCTGGGGCACTTGTATTCTTGTACCAACAAAAGGCCTATGATAGAGTAAACTGGGAATACCTAAGGGCCTGACTCCATCAATTCCGCCTACCCCCCGCTCCATAAACTGGGTAATGCTGCTCACGGAATCTGTGACAATGGCAGTGTGTGGCCCAGGCTTCATAACGGAAGTAGTCCGCCCTCAAAGGGGCTTGCAACAAGGGGACCCCCTCAGCCCACTCTTATACAACTTCAGCCTTGACCCACTACTGCGAAATGTGAATGCCCACCTCATTGGGGTCCATGTGCCAGGCCAAACCCCAGTCAAGATGATGGCATTTGCAGATGACTGCGTGGTGGGGGTGTCTAATAATAAATATACACGCGCGAAAAAAGTTCTCATCCAGGAATATTACCGGGTAAGCAACGCGGCACTGAACGCCTCCAAAACTGAAATCATCCTCCTTGGTCGGTTTCAGAACTGCTGGGCCCCAGCAATTAGTTCCCAACCTGGCCCATCTGCTCGCCCACGCCCACGCCTTACTAACTCAACACACACCACTCCACTGGTGCTCCCCTTCATGCCACGTCCTACCATAGGACTGGTGCACCATCTGGGCGTGTGGATGGAGGCAGGCGGATATGCGTCAGCAGTAATGGAGTGCTGTATACTGGACAACGTGATGAAGCGAATCGCCTCTCTCAGAGCCCACTCTATTACCCTCACTGGCAGGGTTGTTCTTGCCAACTCTATGCTCCTATCCAAAGTCTGGTTCAGAGCCCACGCCATCCCCTTCTCCCCAAGCTTCTTCAAATCCCTGTATGCTTTGCTGCAAGGATGGCTTTGGTCAGGCCACCCTCCACCAGTTGGCTAGAGGTCATGTTTGGCCCTCATCATCAAGGTGGCATGGGCCTGCTTGACTTCAAAGCCCATGCTGCCAAGATCCTAGGCACCTGGATCGTGGCCGTCACCGCTCCTACAATCCCATCCCAACACTGGTCCCGTGCGGCCTGCTCCAACTTCTCCTGAGCCTTGGGCCTCAACAATCCATCAAACCCCCAATCCCTGATGAAATACCTCGCATCACACACATTGGCCACAGGTCCTCACGGGACTAAAACCCACTACAAACGAATCCTACTCTCCATGCAAAGCGCAGACTGGAGAATTTGTATTAGCGGACATACAACTCAAAGAGGCCGCCCCTCTCCTCATTTACACAAGAGGTACAGGGGCTACCCATCCATGATGGCGTGATCCCCATTCGACCCCATGTCCTATTCAGGGTGGACTACCTGGACACGATGGACATCCCTTATTCCACTGAGACCCAAAAGACTATCTGGAAATACGCACACCATCCTCTGTTGCAGCCTCAAGTCCGCTCCCATGTGTGGCGCTGCCTGAGGCGGGTGTATCGTACAGCTTAGCGCTCTAACGCTTTACGCCCATCCTGTGTCATGTGTGGCCAGTATGGAACGCTGTTCCACCGCCTGGAGAAGTGCCCCACCTCTCAAGTGATATGGCGCGAAGTTCAACGTCTGCTGGGCCAGGATCAAACGCATCCCTTCAGTCTGTCAAGTGATATGTTTGCTTCATCAATGGCCTCCTTACTTCCACCCTCCCTCCGTGCTCTAGTGGTTGCAATCGCCATGTGGACTATCCACACGATTGTCTTGGATGCCATCGCCGGCTCCATCCCCACCCTCCCAGAAGCTGTCCACAGATTCCAGTCTCATTTGGTGGACCACTTTCAAGCGTGGATGTTTTGTTACCTCCCACCGCGTTGCCAACAGCTGGTCTCCTCCTGGTTCCCAGTCTGGTGCATCAAATCAGACCCCTTCCTCCACATGTGCTCAATAGTGGCTACGGCCCCTTCACACGTTCCCTCCCCCTCCCCATAAGTGACCTTCCCGCTGGCAACAAGAGATAGCATCGCTTCTCTGGGGTGCCTCCCCTGGTACTAAGTTTATCTTTCCTGAGTCATATTTGGAAGTGTCCATCCCATGGTCGGCCTTCCCTGTAATAAATTTAAAAATGTAAATTTAAAAATTAGAAGATTAACTACTAACAATTAAATTTAAAATGGGCGGAAGAGATCTTTACTGGGAGGAAAGTTTAACTTTTATACTATAGGCTACTGCGCCTAAGAAACCCCTTATCCACTCAATCCAGAACTCTAATAAATCTTTTAGTTATTCATAATAGCAATTCCCTCACAATCCGCTCATCTAATACACCAAATATTAGATTAGGTCAATGCATCCTCAGCATGAGTTGCTGGTCAATAATGTATAATTTATTCATATAAATATAATTTCAAGCATCCTTGGCATGAGTCGCTGGTGCTCCAAATTAATCAGCGGAATCATAGTTAGATGATTGGTAACAAATCTATCAGCTTTTTACCAGAAATCCACAACAACCCATAAATGGCATTTGGTAGCAAACACAGATTCCACTAAACCTAAACTGAATAATAATATTATAATATTAGGTATTATTGAACTAGGCAATTAGCCAGCAATTATGCCTGACTAACTATTACCCTAATTCTATACTATCAGAAGAAATCCATCTGGTTAATTTCATGACAATTTTCCTAATCAACAAAAAACTTGGGAGCCCCAAGGATTCAAGGAGGGCACTATCATCTCGTGTTGTACTAGCTGAGTAATTTTTTATTAATGACTTCATCTGCCACCTTTGAATATCTAATTGAATAAAGGCTATTTGTCAGGTGATTTCCTTTAACAATATGGTGTAGCACATCATTTTAACAACTCAAATCCCATTTGTCTTTTGTTATATCTGCACAGTAATAAAATTAAGGGCTAGCGCATAGTACTCTTCATCCTCAATTAACCCTGAAAGAATTTTTAGGACATTAAAAAACAAACAGATTGTTGAGCATCGCCTCCAAGGCTAGTTTATCAAAGTGATTAAAATAAAAATAATTCTGGACTTCTTTAAATTGGAAGTAGATGCACAAAAGGAACAATTTGATGTTGCTTGATCTGAATAGGGTACACATATAGGTTGGCTAACAGTAACAGGATTCTGCCATGGCTGGGAAGGCAAAAACTATGATCAGTGTTTAGTTCTAAAAGAGAAGCAACAAAACGGCGCAAATACCCCATCATATAATTCTGGGGAAACCTTAAATCAAGTTTTAGTTCATACAATAATTTGATGACTCACCCAAACGGTCAGGCTAATATTAGCACACAGCGGAATAACCTTAAATTCCATAATCTGATTAGATATGGTGGGTACGCCCACGAAGCTGCTGATACTCAATTGGCACTATTCCATCCTTAAAAGCAAGGGTAATAAATTATTGATCTACAGGTGCGAGGGCCTCATCCTTCCAAATTAAAATAGTAAAAACTTTTAATAACATTTCCATCAAAATCTTCTTAATATCAGCTTTGACTACAATTTTTATAAATGAGGTCTCAAGTAGGTAGTCATAATATTAGTTGTAAAAACAAAGGTAATAGATTATATTACTAAGGAGCCAAACTGCACCAGCAAAGCATTGTAGGATTCTTTCAAAGTTGTTGTCTGGGTGCCCACAGAGCCATAGACTTTACGGTGGTTTATATCCAGAGTAAGGCCCAGTTTCTTCACCAGCTTGGTGGACATAAACTTAATAGGTTCCCACCGTCTACAATAGCTATGACCTTGATCTTCATTACTGTAATATAAAAGTAGGTACACTCTAAAAGTAGGCGTCAGAGGAGTAATTGCGTGGACATATAAAGTGTCCACTTGACTTAAATTGTTCTGTATCTCTTCGCCTGGTTGAGGGCTAGATTTCATTAAAATTTCAATAGGTATCGCCATTTGGAACCCGTCCAAATCGTGGATATTGCCAGAGGCAACCATAAGCACTTGTTGTTCTTGCTGTTGAACAAAAGGCTTTGCTACTATTTTATTTTGCAACCTGTATTTTTAATATTTCAGTTAATGAGTGATCACAGCTACATACAATCAACTATAAATTGCTGAACTGCTGGAGGCGGAGTGTCGTTGTCATCCTTCTTCCAAATGGAAGGTGGGATTGAGAATTTTTTGTAGTTGAAATTTTTTAAAGGGAGCGGATTTAGAAAATTCATGTTCAAAATCGCCCTGTCTTTTCCCAGGATTCCATAATCCTTGAGGTTTACGAGATAAGTTTGGGTTTAGAACCTAGATTAAGCAATGATTGGCATGATGTCTCAAAAGCTTCCAAGAACAAAAAATGACCTTTGTAATATCAGACATATCAAACCAAGGGCCAGTCGGCTAAGAAGAATTTTGCCTTGGGGAGATGGCCCAGGGGTATGGGTCTTGAGATCTCAAGGACTTTGGTTAAGTGCCTCAAAAATGATGGTGCATTAACGGAGATAACTTACCATCTGGGTGATATAATTCTCTTCATTCAGTACTGGTAGTAAAATCTGATACAAATCATTGTAAAGCTTGCAGAAATGACAAAGAGAAATCTAATGTCAAAACCATTTATAACATTTATACCAAACAGCGTCTGTACCTACAAATAAAATTATTCAGTAAATACTTGTATAGGTCCATCTCTATCAAAAGAGATATGAGGAATTCATCCTCTAAGTGGTCATCCTTTTGGCTCCGCCAAAATGCATTTGATAAGAACCCTGCCGTTTGGATACAACATGCCAGCCTTTTATATTATTGTCCTAATTTAACTACTGACTTTGGAGTCCAACAATCTCATTACTACTACGAACTTAGAAGTCTAAGACGCTCCGTCCATACCAGGCTTGAAGAGATCAAGAAATTTTGCACATTCCATTATTTGTCATACATCAGTAAATTAACAGGGTTAACCTGAAATTGATTTTTATGGCTGAAGGGCCCTACGGTGTCCTTATCTGACTTTCCAGGTTACTAAAATGAGGAGAGGGATTGACATGGCTTTGAGCTGCCATAGCGTCAGAATGTGCAGAAGTTCCAACGGTCATTGTAGATGGAACAGCAGGCAAATCATATGTAACCCGTGCTTCATTGCCCTCACTATCCTGTTCTGTCAGAAGGGTTTCCAGAACAACCTGAACCTGTTGGCACTTACAAAGGTACTTACAAATCCCTAACTTATAATAGTCCATTATTTCAGAAAAATGGCAGCGTTTCATTTGCAACGTGATTTTCATATAAACAATAATCTGGTCAATGGTAAAAAAGTCAGCTTTCAAGCCAATAATTTTAATTACAAAGACCTTTTTTTAGATACTGAGTGTTCAGTTACAAAATAAGGAATCAAGTTTTTGTTAGAAATCAGTATTGGAGGGAATGGCTCCAGCTATATTATTATCTAGGCCATTGAAATAGCATCAATGATCTTCCATTAATTATACTAATTCTATTACTTGACGCTTGTGGACTATATGATATCAGACAGTAAACTAACGTGAGCATTTAAGTCCACTTGTAATCTATGAATCCTGTAATAGTTTTGGGGGCCACATAGCCAGTCACTCATGTATCAGAGGTTGCGCTACCTCCATCATTAGTTAGTTACCAACTGGTTTGTTAAAATCCATAATTGATAACTAAATGCTCAGGGAAGCAAGATGTGACCCCTTTAGTGAGAACAAAATGTTGAAATGATGCAGGGGTTGCGTATTTAGAGCGCTAGGGTATATGCACACAAAAATACAAGGTACTGTTTAAGGACAGTAACCTTGACCAGCTAAAAGACAAAACCTTATTAACAGCAATAGTGTTTTTGTCTTAAAATAAAAAAGAGAGCACGCCGTACCATTGAATACTGCCAGTGGCTCATGAGCCTATTAAAGTAATATTTAGGTAAACTCTCACAGCTTCTCCATGAAAAGATCCCCCTACTGATGACAATCCCGCCCAGATATTCTCTTCTACCAAAGAGCTCATTGGTGCTTTTCATAGTTAACAAGAAGCACTAAAGAATAATAGACTAAAATAGTTATACCCAAATTTATCTTGGAAGGTAAATACTAGGGCTCAGTCATTTCCATAAAGAGTTATAATATGTCAATTTAAGCAAATTAGTGGCAAATTGCCATAATAAATATAGTTATCATGTGATTTCGTTTTTGACGAACCAGAAGATATCAACTTTAGCCATAATTTCCTGATGCCCTATAGATATCACCTTTACCTCTATCCTAAATATTAATGTTCCCTGACAAAACGATTATCAATTCACTGTCATACTTCACTAACTCTTTTTAGGCCCAAATCCAAGCATTTAGTATCTTAGTATTTGCTTGTCTTGATTACCAGCATACAGTGGATCATTTCTATTATCTACTTAATATTTTGCTAACTTACCTAAGGGAGAACATAAGCATATATTAAATTAGAAATATGATTTAAATCTCTGGCAGCTCAATTCCTATCCGCTCATTGGCTGGATGGCCAGTTCCTGAATACCAGTTCTGTTCTCATCAGTCACATTTACTAAATGAATTCACCAGATCAGTCCTGAGTATAACTTTCAAAATTTGCTTAAATGATACCATCAGACTTGCCCCAAATATCTCTGGCGATCAATAAAATAAAGATGCTACTGACCTTGAACATTTAATAGCCAATATGTTACCAAAGCTGAACAGACCACCACAAGATGTGCCTGACTTGGACAGTCAAACGTCAGGTTTCAGAGAGCTATATTCACACGGTATTAGCAGATCATAAGGAGGAATCTCTAGAAGATTTGGGAGCTGAAAGTAAAGCTGACTAACTAAGAGGCTAAAGTATAATTTGTTTGCCTTAGATTGGAATAAAAAAGAAACGTGGTAATGCACACCTTTCTATCAACTAGTCTTAGGGCCGTGTGCTCACTTTACACTGTATCTCCAATGCTGGAAGTACAACCTGAGACTGCAGCTGTTTGGAGAAGTTTATCTGTATGTCAGCTCCACTACACTGGCTTAGCAATCCAAGACTATAGCAGAATTGAAGGATTATTTGATAAAGGCTATTTTACTTTAAAATATTCGAGGTGGGTTGACCTTGAGACAATATACCACACCAAGAATATTTCTAGCCAGTACAGGTTTCAAACTTGTAGTGAACAAAACCTGTATTATGGAGGTAGCAGGAATTAGACTTCCAGGCTAACCACCTTAAGGCTATTTTACTTATCAAGCTTAATATAGTTTTTGAGGTATAATGTACTCATACAGTATACCTAATTTATGTGCCAAATTTTCCCATTTAATTTATCCCAGTCTAAATTAAAATTGCAGCAGTATATGTATGTATGTTTCATTCAAGGTAAGGGGACCAGGGGACCCTTATTACCGGCATATATAAAATAATATATTAAAGGGAAAAAAGCTTGATAAAGCAAAAAAACCTATACTCCAACTAAGCCAAAGTAGCTATATCCCTACTTTAACGTAGCCAAGGGTGGCTGATGACTGAGGACCTGCTCATCTCCAAATACCCCTACACTAAACCGCTCTTAAGAAGAGAGGAGAGGAGTGGGATGATTTTGGGGATGAGGCTCAAGGTGGGCAAGATAACGTTGACAGGCATAAGACCAGCGTGCATAAGCACTTCAATATAATTAGCCAATTTCTCTTCAGCATCAATATGTAGTGTAGGCAATTTTGCTAATTTTTGTTTAGACTTCACTGTTGACTTTTGTTTGGGATTGTATTTGGAAGCCAAAGCTACTTCCATAATAGCTTTAGATGCACTGATGCTATGAGCTACGAGATCTGATTTAAATTCATTCCCAAAATCTGCAGGGAAGTGAGATGGGGGATACCTTCACTGAGCTCATCCGCAATTTTGTGAATTGCCACATGCTCAGGGGCATTTTGCTGGTGTTCAGCTGCCTCCACTGCTAAATTATGGGAATTCTTATAGGTAAGTCTATTTGGTTTTTGGTTAAAATGACGCAGAGTTGGAGCATCAAAATTTTTAACAAAAAAGTCAGAAAGGTAATTTTCTGCTGCCACAGGTTGAATTGACCTATTCACTTCCTCCAAAACCCACCATGGGTTAAGGATTGTAAGTGCGGGGCCCACCCGAGGCAATAAACCAGTCACTGGTGCTGGTTTACATCCAACTTGTTGCCAAGGGGCATCACGATTGGTAATATCACGACCCATAGATGGTTTGGAATTGTTATCTAAATTTAAATTAGTTGGATTATTCAAACTCGACTGAATATTTCCAGTCAAGTTCAAATTTTAAATTTGAGATTTGATCTCAAGTTTCTTTTTTAGAATTACCTTATATAATTTTTTAGGCGTTGGGGGTAATAATGAGCCCCAATGCGAAACTGCACCCTTGGCCCCATCTCAGGTTTGGGGAAAGTTCAGCAACTTCTGAAGTGGCGTGGGTGGATGAGCAAAGGCATTTCGCCTTTGAGTGGTCCAATTCCAAACAAATTGAGCACACCATCTGGCCATTTTTGACTTGAGCCCAAAAGGGCAAGTTGGGAGCTGAAAGAATCATGGCACAGGGAGGAATCAACTGAGCGATCTCTTCATGATGCGGAGAAATGGTAGCAATTGCTTGAGGTCCCTCACAGCGCTTAGCACCCTGTGGGACAATAAAATCAATTTTTGGATCCCCCCATACTGGTGAAGACCAGCAAGAAGCTCATCATAGAGCTGTTGGAGGGGGAAGATGAGAGGGAAGGCCCACTAACTTCATGACCATAGTTGTGTCAGATGGTAAGCAGGTTCACATTTTTAGGATTGGGGTGTTTTTATAAATGAAATTTATCTGGGCAGTGGCCGCTGCAGTTTCCTTATGAAGGAAACCCCAAATCAAACTAGCCCTTAAAAAGAGCAAAAATTAACAAAAGCAGATGATGCAAATGCGCCCATTGCCAGCTCCAAATTATGGCAATTGGCATATGGAAATAAGTGAAAGTACTCCACCCAAAGGCAGAACCAACCAGCTGACTGAGGTAACTCCAACTAATTTAGGCGGATGGGTTGGGTTCAAGCGAGGTGTAGTACCAAGTCCTTTGGAGGCACAAAGTGCCCAAATCCTGTTAGGAGGGCTGACCAATCCAGCTCTCACGCACTTTGCTGCTAAGCAATAAACACTCAACAGAGCCGCCCACTGCCCCACACAGGAGCAGCGGCTGGCAAGAATGCAGGCATCGCGTCCGATGGCTGCTGCATTTTTGAAACTATAATAAAACTAAAATTTTATTAAAACTTTTCAATTTTTTTGTTTAATTTGATTTAAATAAATTTAGAATCTGATTGGCGCAGAAAAGAAAATTGTATGTATGTATGTTTTATTCAAGGCAAGGGGACCATGGGACCCTTCTTGCTGACATAAAAAATAAAAAAAGCTTTTTAAACAAAAATTTATTAACCTCTCACCATATCAGCATAGTCTACCACCTACCCTGACATAGCAGAGGGGGAATCAGATTGTGGATTGTGGCCTTGCCCTGCCTTAGCTAGCACGAAAATCTTTTTCAATGCTGCTAAAAATGGGGTAGGGAAATTTTCTGGATGGGTATGTATGTATGTGTGAAACAGAGGATTTCTTGGACAAGTGACCAAAAATGTACCAAACTTAGCACAGTTACTCTATAGATTTTAGAATAGTCATATGCTAGTTTTTTTTAATCTTAATGATATTTATAAAAGTTATAAGATTGAAAATGTATAAGATCCTAATAGCAATCATATATCTTTTTGGCTGAGCTTTTTTTAATTTCTTGAATCTAGCAGTTTCATAAATTTTAGTAGTTGTAGGCAGCTCTTGGTTGTTTTGTAAGTTCACCAATTGGGTTTGCTGAGATTAGTGGCTTTTGGTTGAATTGATGGTCACAATGGTTTTAGGTAAATGGCTGATGGTCTAGTAATTTTGATAGTTAAAATCGAATTTGGGTGAGTGGTCAATAGTTTTTGGCTAATTTGATAGTTAAATTGGTTTTTGAAAAATAATAGATAATTTTGCTAATTCATTATATTTAACTAATTTTGGCCTAGTGATAAGTAGTTGGAGATTTTAATAGGTTTAATGATTTATATACTTATTAATGGCCAACTTACAGTATAAAAACCAAACCAATTGATTAGAATCATCTGGTAAATTATAAACCCAAGCAAAACTTGGTTACTTAGCTAGTTATACTATATTTAGACATAGTTATAAGAATTAGATAGGTGAACAGTCTTAAAGTGAAACATATGGGACTAAAGCTAGATGTGGGTGACTTTTTTAGCACTATCGGTGCCCAACCCAAAAATGGGAGCCGCCACACATCTTTTTTGTATGAGCTAAATAAAGAGATTATTAAAAACAAAAAAAATCCTTATATTGCCCCTAAATTATCAGCCTCAGAAAGCTATGTCAGATGGCGAGAAAGCTTTAGAAACATCTGTCAGGTGCCCATTTAAGCTGTTGGACCATGGCGGATAGCATAGAAGTGGGGGCATTAGCAGCATGTGGCATAAGGAGATATAGTTGAAGGATTTTTTTCATTAATGAGGCCTGCAGTATCCATTGCCTCAATATATTGAGCAGGTTGGTGCTCAAAAAAAGTGATGAGAGCAGGCACCCAAGCGAATGACTTTATGCGCAAGCAGGTTTGGGTTAATTGGGGTTAAAAAGCAAAGTTATATGTGGGTAAGTTAAAAGAAATACTACAAAAATCCATTTAACTTAAACATGTACAAACATTTAATTATGTATCGATTTCAAAATATCTTGGTAAATGACATTATAAAGTTATTAGCATAGTAGAAACCCTCTATTAGCTAGACTCTAGTATACTCCATGTAGCATGATATTTGAAAGACTTAATATAATATACAATTATTTCTCTAAAAATTTATAATAAAGCATTTGATTTGATTTAATACCTAGAACTATCAGAATTCAATAATATTAGCAGTTAAAATTAATCTGAAAAACATAAATATAAAGATGCAGATATAGATATAGATACTTGAAAATTTTTAACTACAACTTTATAAGTTTGATTACTTGGCATTATCAATTGACTAAAGGGTATAATTATAATCTATAAACCCAAACTCTTGGGTTAAACTGTGGAAAGTTCTTTTATAGAAGCAAGAAGGAACCAAAAGCACCTGTGGGGCCTTTAGTGCAACTGAGTGACTTGGCCCAAGTTTTTAATGTGTGATGAGTCACTTCTCTGCCTCCAAATATCACCCTATTGTAACCCATTTCCTGATTATTCCCTTTTTATGATATTAAGGGGGTCTGTAAGGAGGTTGTTCAGCTCAGAGGCTAATAACAGACCCTCAGACTCATCTTACCCCCACCATGTCATTTACCACCCCCACTGAAACTACTAAATTCAGCCTCAAATCTAAAAAAGCCTTATTGAGTCATAAAATCTGGTTTGGGTCACACAATATGAGATAAAAAATCACATGTTAATGATTTGAGTCAAAAATTTGCTCCCAGATGTTTTTTTTATTTAGATCAACTGCCAAAATTGACTACACTGGAAGCTGGGTATGACAGACACATGATTTGAGAAAATCCTCTCAAGTTTGGACTAATTAAAGCACCCCACCAGCTGACTAAAGTACCATTGTCAGAGCTTCTATGACCTTATGCATAATATTCTGACAGTCTCTCAATCTTAGGCTATTTTTGCAACTCTGACCTAGGGGATTAAAAAAGAGAGTGCATCAGCTAGCCTAGTTACAAGTCCTTCCCATAATTACTCCACCACCTGCAAGTACAAAAACAATTGGCCCTCCTAGAGTTAATTGTTAGTTCTTTCTTTACTTTATAATATAATAATGAAGAACTAGTTTTCTTAACCTCTCTCCATAGACTCTGCCAGCTTACTACCCACCAACAATTACTACAAATCAACATTTTCTCCTAAAAACACTAACCATGCTGCCTACTGCATACTGGGCCCAATGGAATTTGAGTGAGCAACTCAGTCCATTGATCCAGTGGTTTACTGTGCGCTAGCAAAGACCATCCAAATCCTGCTCCTGATTTGTTCTTTTTTAAATTTTCCATAACAGAAGGAAACCTCAACCCACTAGATTCAGTCTGATGATCCGCCACTGGTTTGTAAAGTTCTGGTCAATCAAGAGCCTCAAACCTCTTAAGCAGGAAGGTCTTTGTTATCTTACTAACTCATTCCACTGATCCACCAATGGTTCAGCGTGACTGAACAAGATGAGGCCTTACATTCTGACAATTTAAAAAAATTATAGGAGATAAAAAACAACATTAAAGACTAGAAAAGTAGCTCAGTTGCCAGATCTTCATAGTATTAATTCTCAATGCAATCTGCTCTAATTTCTATAGATAATACAATCCACCACTTCTACAAATTTGTTGACTCCGTGTGGAAGTTTGATACACCACAACAACCATGATATGATCCCCAAGCTCGCCAGGTGTTCAAATTTAACCAATTCAAGTTAATCTGTGAGCCAATTTCCATTTTCATGAATAAAGCAAAACCAAATGAACCTAGTAATATTTATATGTAAAAAAAGAGCCTGAGTAAATTAGGAGTAATCAAAGCCCACAACCGCCAGCCCAAGAGGATTGGTCACCTTCACTGCCTCTCCCTCTTTCCAGGTTGCCCTAGAAAACCTGCGGTTGCCCCATTGCATCCATTTGGTTTTTTATAAGGATTTGGTTTGTTAACTACTTTTACTACTCTTGCAGGAAGCATAAGAAATCCCAACTACAAGTTGTTAGGGCTTCTATGCCACTGAAATTCCGGTCTTTTCATTGGGCTGTCACACACCCATATTGGATGCTTATTCTTACTTTAATTAGCACAATCCATGACATTAAGCTAAATTTAGCAGATAGAAATATACTTTTCATAGAAGATAAAATATATCTATAAGGCTAGCGCCTTAAGTATATGATATTCTAGAGAACTTTCTAGACATACAAAATGACTTATAAATCATTAGTATTAGGTTAATATTGTAAAATATAAAAGTTGTTTTTTATTTGTTAATCTTAAAAGAGATCTTGGATATTTCTCTATCAAACAAAAAAAACCGTAGTAAGCTTTTATCTTTTGTTGCAAAAACTATTGCAACCAATTCAATTAAAGACTGTTAGTTTTTGTTTAGTATTGGTGAGATGAGAAGACACACAAAGCACAGTAAGCCTTGAGCAAAATGATAAAGGGCACAGGGCCAGTATCCTCACCGCACAAGGTACATAAACGCCACGTAGAATCTGGTGAACAGGCACAAAATGATAAAAGCCTAAGTAAGCTCACCTGGAAGATTTATGGAATTCCAAACTAAAGTAACAATTTATAGATATGCCTTGTTCTCAATCAATATTCAGTTGAACATGAGCTTTAACTTTTATAGGGATAGACTTGACAGCTCTTTAAAAAAAGTATGGAGAAGACCAAGAAAAATGGTTCCTGCACGCCATTTATGTGGAAGCCCATACTGCCCCCCTTGGGTGAGAGTATTTTAGGTCTGAAATGGCAGAATAGGTAGATGCTGCAAATGTGCGCGTTGTAGTCAACCTCCCAAAGGGGCAGTGGGTGGTCAAACCAAGCGTACACGTTACAGATGGGCAAAATATGTGTTAATTCTTTTTGGTTACCTTTTGACAACTGTGGATTTCAAGGTTGTCGAGCAGCACCTCTATGCTAGTCTTTCATAATATAGAAAAATTAAATCATTTGAAATGCAACGTTTTTCTCTCTGCCTAACCTTAATACTGGAAATGATATTACAGTAATTACCAATTAAGGAAATGTTAGTGTATTTTACTAGCATTCCCCATTCTGTTACACTTATGATTAATGGTAAGCAATCTCATAGTGTTCTGGGCAACATTGGGCAGTGCACCACCCATCTTCAACCACTGCTAAGCTTTTAGACATAAATTCCATGATTGTCCTGTTAAAGAGTGCGTGAGAGAGTGTGAATGTTTCTGAGGAGATGTACAAACCCAGTAATGACCAAGAAAGAGAATTTTGACACTATTTCCACCTTTCAATGAGGAAAACAGATCAGTATAATAAAGTTAATCCAGTGTCCTTGCTAGAACAAAAACCAGGCCAAACAAGCCGTTAATGAAGTGGACAAGGCGGCTGCTTTAGCATCAACCTCCATCTCACCTGTCCAGATTTAGGCTGATAAGGCGGAATTTTCTGCGTCTTCTTAATCCTAAACCACCAGCCAGTTTAGTTGCTCCAATAACCAGCAATTGGACAAATCTTTTAAGGGGCTAGTTTGCACCAGTCAGATTTGCACAACCTTTCATTTAACTTTCACATCAACTGAGAACAAGTTATCCTTCCCAATACTGACAAATTAAATGAACCTGTGGTTGGTGCACCACAAGTGCATTGCACCAAAAACTTGTGCTTTCAAAAAAACAAAGTCTGCAACCCCTGAAGGTTTAAACTACACTCCAGTCCCTGCACACCAGTATTATACTTGAAGTAGGGATGCCACGGTGCCCGTTGAGAGTGAAGGGGTAGGGATGAAATAATTTCCCCCAATTGCTCCTGAGACGCGCCGGGCTTCTCAATATAAATAAGGAAATTGAAAATCTCAGAACTTAAGTCCTTTTCATAAAGGCCAAGAAACTGAGTTTCCTGGAAAATACCTTGTTGACATCATGGAAATACATGAGACCCACTTTCTGCAAGGTGAAGAGGAGGCATGGGAATGCATGCTTCTCCTTACTCCTCCCTTTTGGTAAACGCACTATGAGGTACTAGTATGGCAAAAAGTAAATTTAGATTTATCTCTAAAATTTATTTTTTAAACGGCCATATACTGTCCACTAACTTCTTGTATTATGACGAGGTGCAAAGATTGCTAGAGTTTATGCCCCAATTTGTTCCCAGGTTTGTCAGGGCTTCATTTCCAGGTTTTCTCTCCTTCCCCTTCCCTCTAATAACTTTGTTGTTGGTAACATAAAATGTTGGGAAAACCCAGCCAATAAATGGTGACCTTCTACAGTTAACCCCACAGGAACATGATGAAATTTTCATCCTGAAGGGTATCATGGGTCTCTATAACCCCCTTTCCAAACAATCTAATTATACTTTCTAACATGACTTGCCCTCATGTGCACAACGGCCAGTTTCTGTCTATGCATTGTATAGACCTCATAATTGCACCTTTAGTTTATCATCCTCAGATTTCCTAGTTTACCACCACTAAAATTAATTTCTCCAATCTTCATCTTGTTTCATTGTGATACATGCCATTGTGCCCATCTGCACAAGCGCCCTGATGGTGTAATCTTCACAAGAAATTATCAATTTTCCCAAATTCACTTCTCAGGCCAAGTCAGTTTCTTTGGCTCATAATTTTATGATACTTTTTGCGCTTACACTCTTGACACATGGTCAGCCTTTAAGTTGCACACAGTATTCCAAGCTAGACACATATTGTTGCAGCGCTCCTATGCTGCCTTGGTGGCCATCAAGTGCACACTAGCTGAAGAGGACCACCTAGAAAGCAACGTCCCTGATGTAAGGTTACAGCCCAATATGGGGCCGCAAATAAGCTGAGGTATCTGCTTGCTTGAACGCATTAGTAAGAGAACAATAACACCACATTAGTGTTAAATATAAATTAAAAAATAATTTAGTGGATGAAACGTGCTCTACCTACTTCTTCAGAAGGATACTCCCATAAAATTATCATGGCCTATACCTGATTTTTTGGCTGGACACTTCCATCATGACTTCACTGAACAAGGTGTCTGCTGAGGTACACAGATTTTTCTCCACGATATACCAATCTAGTCATGTAGTACCAGCCAAAATAATACATATCTTAATGGTGCTCCTGAACCACATTTGATACCCTGATTTATTAAATTTTATTTTGTGGGATGCACTGTGGTATGCCGGTTTTGATGCACCATACAGGAAATTCCCAGGCCTTAAAAATTCCTTATAAATTTAAACAGAGATAATTCTAGCAAATACATCCTCCTTTTAGACTCTATGAATAATTGTCTGTTGGAGAAATGCTTCCTTCCTAAAGGACAAGAGCCATATATGGTAACTTTGTTTAAAGGGGTGATAGGTTAGATTTAGCCAACTGGCGCCCTATCTCACTAACAGACACAGATAAAAAAACTTTCTTACCAAACTTTTGCTAAATGACTTGGGGATGTTACTCTGAAGTGATCTCCTCAGTATAATATGGCCCCATACCCAAACGATCCATATGGGATAACATCCACACAGTAGCTAACATCTACAAATACCTTGCTACCGGTGCGCTTGGCTTCCTGTTCTACAAAAAGACTATGACTATGTTAAATGTACTAGCTTAGGAATTATCTTTAAATTTATAAGCTTTCAACTAGATTCATAAATTGGATAATGTTGCTTACTGATCAGCAACAAATGCATTCCTTGGCTCAGGTTTCCTGACTGATTCAACTTAATTGCAGAGGGGTCTCCACCAGTGGAAGACTTTAAGCTTTCTTTTTTTACAACTTAACCCTAGACCCACTCCTCTGAAATACTAATGCCCATATTGCTGGGGTTCATGTGCAAGGCCAGTAACTAGTCAGGATGATGGTACCTGCTCATAATTGTGTGGTCAGTGTCTCTAATAACCAGAATGCTTGCATCCTTAAGTCTACCATTCAATCATACTCCAGGGTGAGTTATGCAGCCCTCAATGCAAACAAGAATGAGATTATCCTTCTTGCAAAATATCAAACCCACTGGAATCCTGCCACCTCTGAACATCATACGCCCACTTCCTGGTCTCATGTTCATTTTACTAGGCGTTCTTCACATATTACACCTCTTGTGATTCCATTTTCTTCCAGGACAGATTTGGGTATGTCCGCCACCTGGGAGTATAGCTTAAGTTAGGAGAATACGCCATCACCTTAATGGAGAACCCCATTCCTGACAAAGTGATATGTGCATTGCCTTCCTCAGATGCCATCATAATAGCCTGACTGACTGGGTAGTGGTTGCCAACTCACTTCTCTAACTTCATTTGGTTTGCTGCACATGCTATTTCTTTTTCATTATTCTTCTTTTCAACACTTTATGCTCTCATTCAAGGGTAGGTATAGCTAGGCCGCCCAGCCATTTTGCATCTTAACGTCCTTTTTGGCCAAGACATAGCGGAGGTATAAGACTTACCAACTATGTGGGCCATGCTTTTAAAATACTTGGCTCTTGGGTTGCCCGGGTAAATAACCCAATATTCCCTACCCAGCACTGGTCCCACGCGGCAAGGTCCAACTTTAAAAATGCTCTTCACCTTTGCAATCTGGACCACCCTAATTCTCAGCCAATTGTTCTTCTTCCCACATCTATGCTGCAGGGCCCCATGGGGCCCTGCCCACCTCAAGCAGATGCTCCTGGCCATGCAGAGCCTAGAGTGGAGAATTTGCATCTGTGGTCACACCTACTAGAGGGGTCTTTCTACTCTCCTTTACACCCAATAAGTTCATGAACAAGTTGTTCTAAACAACATGGTACCTTACCTTCCAAGTGCCATTGGTCATGTTGACTATCTTGATTTGCTGAAAATTCCTTAATCTTTGGACACCCAGAAGTCCATTTGGAGGTATGCTCATTATCCTTTGTTACAGCTTAAGTTTCACGCTCATGTGTGGAGATGATTGAGAAGGGGTACTGCACTGCTGAACAATCAATGCCTCTCAATCTTCATATTCAGTGTCCACCCCATGGGTCTTTAGTCCACCATCTGGAATAATGTCTGCCATCTCAGGCGATCTAACTTAATTTATGACTCTCTTCCACCAGATACAATTCAGGCTTTTGCTTGTCTAAAAACATATTAACTTTTACCATGACTTCCCCACTCCTCCTTCTGTTTGTTCTCTTATTGTAGTGATATTATTATGGACAATACACCTTATTGTCCTGGCTTCATCTGTAACTACTCCCATCCTTTGTGAAGCAGTCTGTCGCTTCCAATCCCACCTTGTTGACCACTTTCATGCCTGTTTTTTGACCACATGTCACATGCCTTTGGCAGTTGATTCCCACCTAGTTCCCCATTTGGTTCTTAGTTATGAATTTCCTTCCTTTGTGTTTTGTAACGGCATAAGCCTTCCCTGACACTTCCTGTTGCAAGTTTGGTTGCAATTGAAGTGATTTCACAGGTAATTTTGGCACTAAAAATAGGATATACTACTCTCTTTCCACTTGGCGTAAATTTCTGAGCAAATTATATGGAAAAGAAGAAAGTAAATTTTTATTGCTTGCTGTAGTTTCGCTCTGATGTCCTCAGATTTTCCACTGGCTGCTATAGTGAGAGGCAGCGGCAAACCCCCCTGCTGTTTTCCATCCAGTGGGAAAATGTTTTCGGACTGGCTCTCCCAGTCATACCAAACCCCAGGGTTGATTCATTCCTCCCAAGGATCTCAACGACCACCTCACTAATACCCAAGTGGTACATTATTGCCCCCTGGTGCTCCCCCAGAGCAACATGCGTTTTGGCCTTAGGGTTGATTAAGAAAAACTTTTCCCTTACCATGACTAAGCCATTATCAAATAGCTCAGGTGGTGATGACTCCCACCAGTTTTATCAATTTTCGCCCCTATAAGGGTATTTTGATCTCAGCTTCACCTGTGAAGCTAACGCCACCACTGCGGCAACTGTGCCCCTGGTATTCCAGGGTACCCCTCTCCCCACAACTTGGACCTGGCTCCCAGTGGATACCACTTTGGTGGTTCATTCACTAGTTTGCCCATCCACCTCTCCCCTTTAGTGCTCCACCAGGAGCTGATGGACGGTTTAACAGCCTATGACTCCAATCCCATCTTACAATTTGTGGTCCCAAATGGGGCCACACGAATCACTGGTCCTAAAGCATATGCCATGATCAGCCCTGAATAAGTCAAATTGCTATTTCAATTTCCCCTCGCGCTGTCATTCCTTCTGCCCCTGACATTTATTCTGGGCCCACATCGAGGGTGGGTGGATGATCTGTCCATCCTGCTTTGAGGTGGACCACTAAAAACGCAAGTGCCCCTCCTTAGCCACTTCTGACAGATCAGATTTATCATCCGCTGACCTCCAATATGCCACCCACCCTGCACAAGTTCTGGCATGGGGTACAATCCTACCTCCACCTCCCCCCAAAACCTGAGGCTGCAGCTGCACCTGCAGCTACCAATCAACCTCCTCCTCGCACAAGTGCCACACACATTTCTCCAATCAAGCACTAATATGGACCCCAGTTTGATCCCATGCTTCCTCCAACAAATCAACCAAACCTCAACCATACACCGATTATCCAATTCAATTCAACCAGAACCCATGGGAGTTATTGGCTGAAATTAAAGAATCAGGTAATCTCATTAAAGAACCATCTATGCAAATTGAGCAGTTTTTTTAATGCAGAATGAGATGCCATATACACCGCTCGTTTATATCCTCCACAGCCAGTGCCAAATTATTTTTCAGTGACCACCAGCTTGCAGTTAAAGCAGCTGCCACTCCAGATTGTCATCCCCTCCGCAGAGCTGTCGCCAAATTAGTGGCGATGCTCACAGGAGGGATTCCCCCCTCCTGTTATCCCATCAATCCTCACCCCAAAAAGTAAAATTACAGTGAATCAATTGCACAAAAATCTCAATGATGCTATACAGAACGTGGTAAATGTAGCACGGAACCCTAAAGCTAAGATTACCCAAACCAATATTGCCATGTTCACTAAAATTCCAAATGCCTACATTAGAACCAAAAAAGCTTTAGCTGAAAATATCAGCGCCATCTTCTTAGCTGGCAATTTTTTCATGAAATACAATCGTTAGTGACATTGAAACACATGCCGCTGATGCCCTGACGCTCTTGCTCTCCACCTTGACACATGCCCTACTCTGGGATGAGGAAGCTGCTGCCAAAGATGAGCTCCCTGATCCACCCTCCCCTTCCTTTATACTAAATAAGCGTTTTACACTGCCTATCTGGTTGGTTGTTTTTGTTTGGTGTGTTTCATTCAATCCACTTGTCAGGAAGTTGATATGACTGGACGATATGCTACCCATACCAGCGGATTGGAGGGAAATTTAGATGAGTCTCAAGATTTACAAAAAAAGGGTATACAAATTATAATAAAAAAAATGATGACCATTTGGCGAATTGAGAGGATTTATGCCGAGATTCAATACAAATGAGAGTATTTAGAAAAGGCAAGACAAATAGAAGATTACCAAGCCAAGGATGAATCCAGATTGGGGAACCAAGATATAAAGAGTCACATGGAGGATTGAGGAGGGGGTCTTTTCTGAGGTGAGTAAGTAATTGCAGATAAGTCTACAATTCATATTAAATAAAAGTTAAAACAAGGTGTGATAGCTAAATCTATAGTTTATTGTGTTTTTACTAGTAAAGTTGGCGATTTTCATATCATTTGATTTGGTTGCTCAGTGGCTAATACCCCGAGCAAACTGACTCAGCGGCATCAAGCCTATACGCCAAGAAATAACAGTGGTGCTCACTACAGGGGGCCACTGGTCAACTTTAGTTTTTCAATGATAGAATAAAATGATGGTCCCTCATTCATTCTGACTTAATTTGATCAGATTCCATGCGCAGTATGCTGAAGAAGCACGGGAGGCACCTAACAATGAATCAACATTATTTACTGTGACCAAACTGGGGGATGATGTCACTATGATCAATCTGCAAATAGAGAATTGCCATGAGCTGATGAACAACCAACAAGGATGCTCCACAAATGTGACTCCTCAGCAACTGCAAGATATTATGGAGTGGATGTTGCGCAAATATCATCTATATATGAAGATGAGGCTTGGGAAAACGCCTTGAGTTTATTCTATAACCAACATGACCAAGAGAATCAATACGCCTTGTATATGTCTTATTTTGATGTGACTACAGCAGGGTTGGCTTGCCGCCTTGGTACCCATGGCATTGAGGAATATTTAGTAACTTATGTGCAATCATCGATTTGCCAGCTACTGCGTGTGCTGGCTCAACAT
>JAKSZP010013684.1:0-59889 GCA_022478985.1 Massospora cicadina
ACCAGGGCCTTTGTCTCAACCCGTCTCATCAGATGATTGATCACAACTATTATGTACTTGAATCCCCTTTGTGCTCATTGTCAGCAGTCCCATCACACTGATGGACACCATATGCCAAGAAAATCCAGGGCGGACCAGTCAGTATCCAGTTGTATTCTTATGTGGCTTGTGCAACTGGCACTCCACACAACAAGCTAGATAGTCAGCAAGATCATAGTTAATTGAAACCCAAAAGTACTGGTGAATATGGTCAGTTGTTTTACTCAGGCCTCCATGCCTGACAACCTTATGAGCGGTTTGAATGATAGCTGCTCTTTCTGACGGCTTTAGGAATAGTAACTGCTTCCCATTAATCATCTTAAGCACTTGTCCATCCATGGTCTTGGTGTTTTCCATCGCTTTTCAAAGTACACCTTATATTTCTCAGAGCTCATTCCTGATTTCTCCGTTGACCATTCTCTGGAATAGCTCATCTGCCTGCGGGTATACCATCTGGACCATTGGTAACCGCAATAAGCCATCCACATTCTGGTGAGAAGCCTTTGCTCAGTGGACAATCTTATAATTGTAAGCCTGTAGCTTAAGTGCCCATTGGGCCAGTCGTCCTTCTGGTTCTCTCAAATTGTGGAGCCAACGCAATGAGGAGTGGTCTGTCACCACTTTGAAGTGCATTCCATGTATGTACACCTGAAACTGTTTACAGGTGTAAATGACCACAAGGCATTCACGCTCAGTTATGGTGTAGTTCCTCTCAGCGGCTGAGAGTGTCTGGCTCACATACGCCACCAGATGTTCATCCCCAAGTTTTTCTAATTGGCTTAATATGGCACCGATTGCTGACAACAAATAATCAGTTTGTATAATCAATTCTTAATTGAAATTCGGATATTTCAAATCAGAGAATCTATTAGGTACTAGATTAACTCATTTAGGATTCTTGCACTTCTTCATTCCATATGAATCCTTTCTTTGGATCCTTCAACAGATGGAATAAGAATTTGGCGATTCTGGAAAATCCCAAATAAATCTTCTATAGTATCTGACTATTCCAAGGAACACTTGGATATCTTGGACACTTTCTAGCACAGCCATTCATTCTATAGCTTTGATCTTCTGGGCTTGCGGCTGTAATCCACTGGAGTTGACCACAAATCCCAGATATACCAACTCTTTCTTAAAGAGGTGACACTTCCTCAGTTTAATCTTCAGGTTGACTGTAGACAGTCTCTTGAATACTTCTTCCAAGTGCTGTAAATGGTCAGTAAACATCCTACTAAACACATTGATATTATCTAAGTACACCAGGACGCACAACAACTTTAAGTCACTCATTATAGCGTCCATGGCCCTCTGGAACGTTGCAGTTGCATTGCATAGACCTTTGGACATCCTCATCGATTGGTATAGCCCCTGCACGGTAATAACTGTGTATTTTTCTTGGTCTTCCCTTGGAAAATCGATCTACCAATATACTGATATCAGATCCATTGTGAGAAAAGCTTCGCTTCTCCCAATTGATCTTGTGCTTCATCAATTCTTGGTAGGGATATGAATTCTTTTTTGTAATCTTATTCAGCTTCCAGTTTTTGATCACCACCCAATTAAAGCCATCCTTTTTCTTCACAATAAGTATCAGACTTGCCCAGGGACTTGATGATGGAACTAGAAGCACATGCTTCACTAGTTTGCTGATTTTTTCTTCAACTACCACTTTATCTGCATTTGACCATCAAACCAGTCTCATCTTAATTGGCATATTTTCCCCAGTATTGACCTTAAGGATCACATCTCTAGTGTATCCCAAATCATGATCGTCCTAAGCAAACACTTCTAAAATTTTTAGTATTGACCTTCTTCACTATATGGCCAGCAATGATGTTTCTTCACGTATAGGCTACACTTGCCAAATCTGGCAATACTCTTGAATATACTAGGCCTTTAATCCCAACTGGTCATTTGTCCATCAGATTCTAATTTCATTTCATATTTTAGAAACTTATGCTTGAATCTTTGTATCTCATTAATCAACAGTTTCGTTTGATTGTTCAGATCATTTTTCTCCTGAAAACAATTTTTTGCCTTCGTGGCCATCCTAAACATTGGAAATAAATCCGCTGGTGGATCTGTAAACGATCACTCAATCACACAGGTCGTTCTGGCTTTATCAGCTTCATCTAATTTTGTCTTGAATTGATGAACTCATCTCCTGCAACTTCTGATCATCGATTGAGTGTTATTGATTCAAATGATTCTCTCCACTATCTTGGAACAATTGTTTCCTGTTTTGACTTCATATATTCCTTGATATGACAATCCAATACTCTTAATTGATTGCTTCCTATTTCGACCAATGCCTCGTCTAAATACTCACTCCTCAGTAATATTTAAAGTGGACCCAATTTCAACCTGAGTTGATCCTGATGTTCCTCAGGACTATTTCAAGCAGACCCAATTTCAACCTGAGTTGGCCCTGCTGATCCTCAGGACTATACCAAGTGGACCCGATTTCAACCCAAGTTGGCCCTGCTGATTCTCTTCATCTCAGATAGATGTTGGGTGAAACAGGTTTTCTTGCAGCACTAGAAGGTTCCATATCTAGGCTGCATGTCCTTTTCCCATAACTTGAGTATCCTCAATTTGTTTCAATTGGAGCTCCACTTCTGAACTAGGTATACGCAATTGAACGTAATCCACTTCACGTTCTGTCATCATTAGTGTTGCTTTCCTTAGTAACTTATTATCAGAATTAGAAAATTTTCATATGATATCCTTCTTAGTTCTTCTACTCAACTAAAGCCCCTATAGTGAGCACCACCTTTCAAGAATTTATTGGTTTGATTACTTTTTGGCCAATAACCCCTATAAACTTATTACTTGCACAGGTTTGGATTTTGTGCAATTCATCTGCATTGTAGGATGGTTGATATAATTGGTTGATAATTGTATGATGAGTATTATCCATATTTGAATGGTTTTTCTAGATCTCAGCCTAATGCTCAGCCAGTATTTCCGCTCAAAATACTTGTGATGTCTTGAAATAGAGATTTGTTCCCTCATACCATCTAACCCAATCTTCTTTTAGATTCCCGTTGACAGTTTCTCCAGTTTGACACACAGTTGGCAGCAATCCCCGATTTAATTCCGCTTCTTCTCTGGATCTCTGCTCAGATCCTTACTCTTTTCCTTAAAGATTCTTCCAATTATTGCACACAGCAATAATATCCCTGAGAAATAATAAAACAAATGAATGCTGATAAATTTTACTAAGCTAGTATATACTGTATACTCTATACTAAACTATGGTTTTTCATTATTAGTGAATTCTAGTGATTTTATAGTGGGGTATTTGGCGCCCAACCCTCGGTTGACACCTCTTCAATTATATGGCAGCTGTTGCTGTTGAATCACCCATCCTTGTCGCAGCAGCAATGGTCTCCATCCTGGCTAGGATTCTGTCATTGGACATCCTCAAGACCTAAAATGGAAAGAGTCAGAAAACGTGTCCCTAACGTTTTCCTCTCAACCCAAGCGAACCAAATATATTTGGCAAGCGACCTGCTTAGGTAATGGGACATGTTATTCATTAAAGCAGGTCGCAAACCAACTGATTAATTGGTGAGTTGCAGACAACATCACTCATCTCAAGACTTACTCCATTAATTCCTTATCAGTCAGTGATGAAATCTGACCAATCCCAATTGGTACACCTGATAGTCAATCAACTATCGGATGCCCTTATTTCATCGGCAACTCTGCCTAATGAGATCTTAAGCAATCATCCAGATTGATCCTTAATGGATCCAACCAGGCGAATAACCTAAAATCCCCAAACATAGTTACTCTGTAATGGGGTTAACTGATTTACAATTCACCTTACATTAGGGAATTATTCCCTAGAGATTCTTGGTAATCTAGCAGCTGGGAATATGGACAAAAACCAACAGACAGGGTTCCAGTAATTCCTTCATCATGACAGTTAAATCCAAAGGTATTTAAGAGGGTTCCTCTGAGGTTTCATCTGCAACATTATGTGCATAGTTGTCAGTACAAATATATGTATTTACACCTCTGACATTATGGTGACCAGCTATCAAGTTATTTTGGAAGTCACAGGGTATTTATCAGAATGCATCATAAGTAAATTTAGGCCAATCAAAACCTATAAAAGGGCTTTAATTTTTTTTATAAATTAACAATGTAACGCGCAGGTTTGCACCAATGTGTGATGAAGGAGTTAAGGAGTATAATCATGTCACCAACCACATGACTTATAATCCAGCAGAGAACCACCCTTGAACCCATACGCCATTAAAAAATTTCATGATGTATTTGCAGATCATTGTTCCAGCGATGCTGCATGCAAGCAGCATCTGGCTCTATGACAGAGCTTCAAACAAAACCAATGCTTGGACTAGCTCGATAGTCAAGCTCACCACGCCTGGCTAATTCTGAATACTATTTTCTTTAAAATAGTTTAAAAATGGTTCTGCAAGCAATAATTTTGATAACTTTATTGTAATTTTATAAAAACGAAACTGTATTCTCAGTTGCCATTTCCTCAATTTAAAGCATTTTCACTGTTTTAAAATTTAAAAAACTAATATAGGCTTTGAGTGACATCCAAATCATTGCTCAGTAAGCCTTGCATCCCAAATTACAAAAATTTGAAGGCTTTGAGACACTAGTCATTTGATACTCCAGATCAGCCCCTGTTTTGATTTTCAAATCCTTACCTACAAATCTATCTCAATTCATCCTTCTGACATCCCTGATCCTTCAAAATCAACATCTGGATTCACGGTCAAATCCAAAATTCCATCAATGAGGTGATGTGAAGATCCAGTTGAGCCAAATATGAAACCGCATCCCCCTAAAAATCCAAGAACCACTAAATCCTTTTTTAACTGCGTGCACACTCCTTGCCATTTGTCAGGCTGCTTCCTCCACTGAATACCCTTTCCACTTCACCAGATATTGCACCAACCCCTCACCCATCACTTGTTCAGGATTTGTTTGATGTCATATTACCAGTTGTCCTCCTCCCGCAGGCTTAAGGGCCCAGGACGCTCTGGTTCCTACCCCTGGAATACCCAAAGTTGTGAGCTATTGATAACTGGAGGGTGTAATGGATCAGGAGGCACCTGATCCATACATTGGATCAAGTCAGGTGTAATTCAATCTGAATGTGGCCCTGGTTCAACGGGCATCAAATTTGGTAAGTTCAGAGCTGGGCGAAATATCAATCCCAAATCTGAATCACCTCCGCAGAATGATGACGGGCTTACATGGGGCATGGATGGTGATCCGGTGGGATAGCAAATATTCACTAATGATGTGGTGGTCAGGGCTCGGAGGAGTTTAACTAAATGAAAAGCTTATTTGATAGTTTCAGCGGATTATTTAAGGGAAAACGTGGCAGCCCTGTAGGGCAGTTGTATCTTCTACAAGGAAATCGGAAATAAAGGATTTTGCTGAAGCTCAGATCTATTTAAATTTATTTATTAGGAAAGTAAGATCAGATTAAAGTCATGAGCTCTGCCAGTGAGCTCAGTGTGGCGTTGGCGTCATTCTCGGCCCTCTCTTGGTCCCAGACCCTGCTTCTGATGTGCAGCATCATGGGAACAGTGGTCCGAGAATATGTGGCAATGATGAGGCATGGCAGTCATGTTCAGGGATGGGCCTCTGCAGGCCTGTACCTAGTATGGTCAGTAACTTGGCTCTTACTGCCCAATTCATTTGTTGCATATTGGGGCGAACCTGCCTGTTACATTAGACACAACTCTAATACTTTCTTGTCAGTTTTGTGGGGCCCCCAAGAGGAGGAGATGGTCCCAGGTGGGGAGGAATGCTACGCCATGTGTTGACGGTGGTGATGGTGAGCTTCTTGCTTATCTTCGTGATAAAAGAAGTGATCTTAGTGTGTGGTTCAAGGCCTTCAAGGATGGAGGAACGCCAGGGGGACCTGTATCCCCAAAAGGATGGGCAGCTTTTCCTATGGAGGCCTTAGAGAAGATTCACCAAGTGGTGTCGCAGATTTGAAACAGGCGTAGTTGACTCAAGCAATGGGTGGGGAAACCCCTTTTTTGTTGCAGATTGTGCAAATTGTGGAGGCACTACCTCCAGAACTTTCAGGGTGGGTGCAAGAGTTAGTTGAAGAGCAAGGACGCCTGCCCGGATTTATGGATGAATGTGTGGACTGGATTGACTGGGCGGCTTGTCTGGATGAGGCGCAGGATGAGGCGTGGTTGGCTCTATTGATGGTAGGACAGTGCCAAGTTTTGGTGGAAGGATATGAGCAGATTTTCCAGCCATTGGCAAAGGCAGCGAGAGTCTCAGATTTGAAATCATTGCGAATGTTCAGATAAGGGCTGCAGGCGGACATGTTGGCTGCCATGGCTGCTGCTAAAGTCCAGGGTTCTTTGGCGGAGGAGATTGCTTTGGCGATGCAAAGGAAAAGCAATTGGCGTTGGCACGGAACCGTAGAGAGGATTCAATGTCTCCAGGAAGGGTCCAGTCGTCCGTTGTTGCTAGCAGAGGATGAGGAGGTTGGCAGGGTTCTCCACAGAATCTTGGGAATATCCATGGGGGATCCCATCAGGGTAGCGGTGAGGAGTCAGGGAGAACAGGTCCAGGACCCAGGCAGAGCTATAGTCCCCAACCTACTTTGCCTGCGAATTTGCAATCTGAGAATGCTTCTAACATTAAACCTTCCTCTTCACTTTATCCCAGGTTATTTATTCCAGTCGAGCTATACTTGCATGGCTGGACTGAGAAGGTGCTGGCCCTGGTGGATACGGGGGCCAAGGATAATTATATGGAGTTTGCCTTGGAAGAACATTTGCAGTTGGAAATGAGAAAGGGTCCTGAGGTAGTGTTCACTGATGTATCAAGAAGAGCCCCATCGTGGGTTCTGGAGCCCCTAAATGTCATTTGGCAGATCCCCTTTTGGTTGAAAGAGGGTTTCTGTGTGATCCAGAATCTGGCCCACCCCGTGGTGCTGGGGGATGCGATGGTGGCATCATTTACAGCCACTGATCAATGTGTTGCATAAAACAATTACCTTATCACCCCAGATTGGACCTTGGATGATGTGGAAGATGGAGGTCAGAGGCGACGTCCCAAGTAAATGCAGGAGCTTAGGGGGAATGCAGTAGGTAGAGCTTCCACCCAAATATAGCAAATTTGTTGAAGTATTTGGTCCCATCAGAAGTTCACATCTTTCCCCCTACAGGTTCTTTTGCATTTGCATTTCGGTTCAAGGAAGGATCAGACCTTCCCAAGAGATGTCCGGTCTATCCTCTAAATGAACGGGTTAGGGAATCATTAGAGAGCCATGTGGAGTCCATGTTAGACAAGGGTTTGATTGAGCCCTCCAGGTCTCTAGTGGTGTCTCCTGTGTTATTAGTGCCAAAGGTTAGCGGCGACCTACGCCCATGTGTGGATTTCCAACATCTAAGTGTGATCACGGAGCCAGATCCATATCCAATGCCCCTTTTGGAGGACATTCTTCCAATGGTTACTGGATGCATGATGTTTACAAAGCTTGACCTAGTGGATGCATTTAATCATATTCCAGTGAGACCAGAGCATCAGCGATACACGGTGTTCAAATGCCACCTGGGGGTGTACCAATACTGTGTGATGCCATTTGGGCTGAGGAATGCTCCAGCAGTGTTCCAACAGATGATTGACCATGTCCTTGGGGAATTGATTGGATGATTCTGTGCTGCATATATGGACAATATTCTAGTGTTTTCACAGACCCAGGAAGAGCACGTGCGAGATGTTCAGGAAGTTTTGGGGGTGATTGGCTGAATGGGTTTGAGGTTGGAGCCTACCAAGTGCGAGTTCAACCAGAGTTTGGTGACGTTTCTCGGTAACATGGTAATCCAATATGGATTGGGGGTGTGTCTGGATAAGCTTTGAGAAGTACGGGCATGAAAGACCAACAGATCAGATGGGGATGTGGAGTTTTTTGGGTACCTTGAACTTCCTTCGTCAGTTTGTGAAGAATCTTTCACAGACAGCCTTACCGCTCATGCATTTGACCCAGGACGTTCCGTTTGTATGGGGAAAGGGAGGAAGAGCGGGCGTTTGAATTACTAAAGGGTAAGTTACTTACTGCACTGGTACTGGCCATCCAGATCCGGGGAAACTGTTTGTGATCAAGATGGATGCCTCAAATTATGCTGTGGGGGAGGTATTGCTTCATGAGAGGGAGGATGGTTTGGATCATCCCATTTGTTACTACAGCCATAAGCTGCTCCTCGTGGAAACAAACTACCCAATATATGATAAGGAACTGCTGGTGGTGATGGCAGCCTTGCATGAATGGCAACATCACCTGCTCTATGCCTGGCATCCTTTTGTTATTTGAACGGACTCCAAAGCCTTAGAGTATTATTGCAAACTAGGAAGATGAACCAGCAACAGGCCAGATGGCATGTGGAGCTGGTCCGATGTGATTTCTGGGTAGAGTACCGGCCTGGGGCTTTTAATGTCCTGGCGGATTGGTTGAGCCGAGATGGGGCTTTTGTGTATGAGAAGGGGGAATTGGAGGAGTTCAACACTGCAACAATGCTCCATCTGGATCAGTTCGCAATGGTTGAAGATTGGGGAGTGTGTTGGGGGAGGAAGTTTGCTGGAAGCAGAAGAGCGCAGAGTTTGCACAAAGGCTGAAATCTGAGATGACAGAGGGTCAGCCACACTGGTACCACGCGGATTTCATGAAGAGGCTTGGGGTGCTATACCATAAGTCACGTGTATGGGTATCTTACCCATCATTACAGCGGAAGGTAATCTGGGCATCTCATGACCACCCGCTGGCGGGCCACCCAGGAGTGGGGAAGACAATGGAGTTGGTACAGCGGGAGTATTCTTGGATGGGCCTTCATAAGAATGTCCAGAAGTACGTGCGGGAGTGTCTGATATGTGCGAAATCAAAGCCATCAAGAAAACTGCCATCAGGTAAGTTGAATCCATTGCCAATACTGCAGAACCCTTGGAGTTTGGTCAGTGTTGACTTCATAGTAGGACTCCCAAAGGTGCAGGGGAAGGACGCGATTATAGTGGTTGTGGATAAACTCACCAAATATGCTGAATTCAACCCCTACAAATGGGAGTTTTTCATCAAAAGATGTGGCAAAAGTTTTCATTGATGAGATGTTTTCCCATCATGGCTTACCTGAGAAGATCGTTTTAGATCGTGGCCAACAATTCATTTCAAAATTCTGGTCGAGCCTACTGGGGAGTTTGGAAATCAGACCCAGTCGGTCCTCAGCATACCATCCACAATCTGATGGTCAAATGGAGAGGGTGAACCAGATACTTGAACAGTATCTGAGGTGCTACATGTTTAATAAACAGGATGATTGGGTATCATGGGTTTGGATGGCTCAGTTTGCTTACAATAACCACTCACAATCTTCATTGGGAATGTCACCATTTTTTGTAAACCATGGACTCAACCCTAAATCGAATGGGGGATCTGCGGGGGGCATATGTCAGGGGGTAGATGAAATGATTTGTACCATGTCAGAAATCAGAAAGATGCTATGGGGGAACTTGGAGCAGGCGGTAGCTTGGCAGAAGTGGTAAGCAGATCAGCGAAGGATGCCAGATCTGGCGTTTGAACCTGAGGACTGTGTTCTGGTATCAGCCAAGAACTATGCCATCCATGTTAAGGGTCGTAAGCTGGGTCCAAAATTTCTGGGACCATACTGGATCATCTGAGCTATTAACCGGGTCACCTTTGAGTTGAGTTTGCTGGTGGGTTTCAAAGCCCATCCAGTGATTCACACTTCCCAGCTTCAGGCTTTTGTGGGTGAGGGGCCTGAGAGCCCCAGTCCGCTGAATCCTAGAAAAGGGGAGATTCCAGAGTATGAGGTGGAGCGGATACTGGATGCCAAGTGGGTGAGAGGCCGACAGCAGCTGTTGGTAAAGTGGAAGGGCTATCCAGTGGAGGAGTCAACATGACAGACGATGGAGGACTGTGCGTGGTGCCCAGAGAAGGTCCAGGAATTCTGGTCTTCACAGGGAGGTGATGTAACAAATCAGGAGGCACCTGATCCATACATTGGCTTGAGTTGGGTGAAATTCGACCCAAATGTGCCCTGGTTTAACAGGCATCGAATTTGGTAAGTTCAGAGCCAAGAGAAATAGCAATCCCAAATCTGAATCACCTCCACAGAATGACGACGGGCTTACATGGGGCGTGGATGGTGATCTGGTGGGATAGCGAATCTTTTCTAATGATGTGGTGGTCGGGGCTCAGAGGAGTTTAACTAAATGAAAAGCTTATTCAATAGTTGCAGAAGATTATTTAAGGGAAGACATGGCAGCCCTGTAGGACAGTTGTGTCTTCTATGAGGAAATCGGAAATAAAAGATTTTGCTGAAGCTCGGATTTATTTAAATTTATTTATTAGGACAGTCAGATCAGATCAAAGTCATGAGCTCCGCCAGTGAGCTCAGTGTGGCGTTGGCATCATTCTCGGCCCTCTTCTGGTCCCAGACCTTGCTACTGATGAGCAGCGTCATGGGAACAATGGTCCAAGAATATGTGGCAACAACGAGGCATAGCGGTCAGGTTCAGGGATGGGCCTCTGCAGGCCTGTAACTATTATGGTCAGTAACTTGGCTCTTACTGCCCAGTTCATTCGTTGCATATTGGCATGAACCCACCCATTACAGATGGGTTCTTGACCCTTCTAGAAGATCCAATTCAAACGCAACCTTGTTAATAACCTGAATCACCTTATACAGACCCAAAAACTTTGGTCCAAGCTTCTAGCAGTTTACTGGTACACATAATTTTTGTCATCAATAACACCCAATCTCCTGGAGCATATACCAGGTCGAACGCTCTCATTTGGTATTCATACCACTTCTGCTGCTCTGTGGCACGCTCCAGGTTGCTTTGTAACTTCTTCCTGATGTCCATCATTCTGTGGGATAATTCGGCACCCCCTGGCACACTCTGCCACCTGTTCCCCTGTCTAATGCCAGATTTGATCTATGGTTCACAAGAAAAGAAGGTCATTCCTGTTGATGACTGATAGTGGTTTATAGGCGAACTGGGCCAGTCTGATCCAGGTAACCAAATTATCTTGTCAATCCAAATTGTAGCATCAAAGCTATTGCTATTTTATTTGGTTTACCTTTTCTGTCTGTTTGTCAGATTAGGGAAGATACGTTAAAGCCCTGCAGGGGTAAATCTCTAAGTTACTGAGCAAATTTTACCAGAATTTTGATATAGATTGAGGTCCACGATCTGAGACAATCTCTTTCACCATGCCATGATGGTGAATATCTCGTCAATGAAAACCTTTGCGGTGTCTTTGGCCTAGAAATTTAAGGTATATGGAGAAACTTTGGTATATTTAGTCAACTTATCAACGATAACCATTATTGCATCCTTCCCTTGAATCTTGGTTAACCACATAATAAAATCTACGCTAATTAACCCCCATGGCAAGCTTGGAATTTGAAGTGGGACAAACTTACCCGAAGGCTGGCTCTGCAAAGTCTTCAAAAATGCGCAAATTAAGCACTCTGCCACAAACTTTGTAATATCCTTCTGAATTCTGGCCACAGAAATTTACGCTGCACCAGTTCATCTATCCTCTCAACCCCCAGATGCCCTGCCAAAGGGTGGTCATGTGACGCCTGCAGCACTTCCCACTGAAACGTTGGATTTGAAACCCATACTCGTGAGTCATGGTACAAAATCCCATTTTTCTTTCTATATGTACAATAATGGCTGTGCTGTTGGCCCTCCGCAACCTCAGCCCTTAACTGATGACCAAATGCTGACCTCCTTTGCTTTCATCAGATTTCCTCCCCCAATTCATTCTCCTCATTCACCATAATGACAAACTGGCCCAAAAGGAACATGGTAACTAGGTTCTACTCCTCCAGCTCTACCTTCTCATATACTTGCCCCGCATCCCAGCTCAACCAATCTGCTATGGTGTTGACTGCTCCCAGATGGTACTATACTCGAAAATTATACTGAACCAGTTCCATATGCCATTAGGCTTGGCGCTGATTTATATTCCTAGTCCAGGTAATAATCCAGTGCCCGACAGTATGTCCAAATTACAATAGGGTAACAGGTGTACAACAAGTGGTGCTGCCACTCCTGCAAAACGCAACCACCACCAGTAGCTCCTTATCTTATATTAAATAGTTTGTTTCTGCCAGAATCATTTTCCATCTGAAGTAACACACAAGGTGCTCCAACCCGTCTCTCCCTTCTGTAAAAAATACTGCTCCTACAGTGAAATTTAAGGCGTCCACCTCAACCACAAAAGGTTTTGCAGGATCTGGATGGGCGAGACTGGCGCCGAATAGAGCTTTTCTTCATCAGATTGAATGCTGTACCCCATCCTCCCACAAAAAATGGCACATTTTGTGTTGAGCGCATAAGTGACACGTCCAATCTCGATAGATTCTTCATGGACTTTCATAGGAGATTCATCAGTCCCATAAAACTTCTTATGCCTGTCTGATCCATTGGCTTTAACTTGTTCACACCACCTGTATCTTATCTGGACATACTTCCAGACCTTTCCCAAACATGAAGTTCCCCAGGAATGTAACTGACTCATGGTTAAACCCACACTTTGAAGTCTTCATCTGTAATCCATCCGTATCCAATGCCTCCAGAACCTCCTGCACGTCACATACATATACTTCTCTAGAACGTGAAAACACAAGGATGCTGTCCATCTATGTGATGCACACTGGCCAATCCAACTAAGTACTCATATAATCATGCATTGAAATTGATGGGACATTATGCAGCCCAAACAACATAACTTAGTATTAAAACATCTCAAAGTGACCTTTTGAACGCTGTGTACTTCTGGTGCTCTGGCCTCACGTGTACCTGATTTAATGCATCCATTAAATCAAGATTGGTAAAAATGTTGCACTCTGTGACCTATGGAATGATGCCTTCCATTAATGGCATTGGGTAAAGTCTAGTGCTGTGACTTCATTGTGTCTCCAGTAATCCATGCACAGCTGTTTCTCTCCACTTGGCTTGGGAACCAGCAACACCAAGGACATCATGGCAGACTTTGATGGCTAAACTAACTTTCTGCTCAACATTGATTTCACATGGCTCTCCAATTCAGCCTTGGCTCATTTGTTCAGCATATAGACCAGGCATCCGTGGGGAGTTCAGCCCTTCCTTAAAACAAAATGAGAATGTGAATGGGCCTGTGGGAGAAAAATGGAAAATCCTGTTTCAGTCCAAAGCCCCCCACAAACTCTCCTTAAATCGCTGATAAATCCTCTTCAGGCATGACCACCAGGGTTTTATGTTATTCTGACTCATTGTTTTCACCAACAGCTTCCACTTCATTGGTGGACATATCCTTAGGTTCAAGGTCACAGTACTGGAAGGCACATCGATTTGGGGCCTGAACCAATGCCACCACTGCATCCCTAACACCACTAGGTGGGCCAGGTTTTCAATTGCACAAAACTGCTCCCAGAACCTGAATATGTCCTTCCATACCTTGACCAAAGGGCTCACTCGCCATGATGGCGCCCTCCATGATGCATCAGCAAACACTACTTCCAGTACCCTCCTCACCTGCAACTTCAGGCGCTCCTCCAATGCCAGCTCAACGTAGTTCTCTTCCACCCCAGTATCTATCATAGCCAATGCTTCTTCTGTTCTGCCATTCATGAGCAACTCTATAGGGATAAACAAATGAGGATAAAGAAAAGAAGGCAATTTATTTCTGAATGTATTTTATAACTGTGAATTATTTTCTGATAAAAATTTAGGCATATTCCCTTTCCTTGCCATTGGATCACTGGTTTACGTGCTTCATTTCCAATTACTTGATTCCCTCCCCCTTGTAAAGAACCAAAGTTTCTTGGGCTTGATGCCGGTCCACTGACTGGAATGGCCACTCACCAGGGACTGTCCTTTTTCTGACAACATTGATCCTTAGCGCCGTTCCTGCTAGCGCTAATTGCTATTTGACTTGTACTGCTAATGCCACTTCCTCACTAGTGTTCTTTGGACCTTTGCCGCTGCCAAAGCCGCTAGAAAATAAGCCTAAATCCCCTGGCAGAGAATATGTGAAGATTGGGAATGTGAGACCTGGGATGCCTTCTCCGGTGGATAGAAAACCCATGCATTTTCTTATACGAAGCTCCGCCCTTGGCTAACCTTTAAGAGCGCCAATCACGCCTCATCTTTTGTCTAATCTGTACATGCCGCCCAGTCAATCACCTTTACACACTCCTCCATTGAATTTGGCAAGCTCCCTTGTTCCTTGATAAGTTCCTACAACCATCCCACCAATTCTAGATGTCCCACGTCCACCATTAGGGCTAGTTGGAGCGTGAGAGGGGATTTTCACTGCTGCCTATGTAACTGCGCCTGGAAGTAGTTACACATGATGACTTGATGAAGTTTTCCAGCGCCTCCAAGGACAACGCCACACAAATGTTGGAAAATTTGGGTTTTTCTTAGACTTCCATGAATTGCAGGGTTGCCCCACATAATTGTCCTATCTCACATGGCAAAAATACCAGAGAGAACCCTACCATAACCACAGTTAATAGATGTCAGTTCCATTCCTCTCCATTAGTGACCACCACTTCCTCCTGGGGCCCCATAAGATGGAGAGAAAGATAATTGAGTTTTGTTTTATGCAACGTGAGGATTTGCGCCAATACATGACAGAGGAGTTGGGGAGTATAAGCATGTCACTAACCACATGACTGAAAATCCAGCAGAGAACCACCCCCAAACCTGTACACTATTACCAGATTTTGCAATGAATTTGTAGAACATGGTTATTAGCGATGCTTCCTGCAAGTAGCAGCATCTTACTCCATGACAGAGCTACAAACAAAGCCAACCCTTGGACTAGCTCAATAGTCAAGCATATCATTTCTTGCAAATTTTGAATAATATTTTCTTAAAAATATTTTAAAATTAGTTTTGCAAGCGATGTTGTTGATAAATTTATTGTGATTTTCTGATAAAATAAAACTGTATTTTCAGTTGCCATTTCCTCATTTTATAACTCTTGCAATGTTTCAATAATTGAAATACTAATTTAGGCTTTTGATTGACATCCAAATTATTGCTTGTGAATGCATCGCATCCCAAATTAAGGAAAATTCAGAGGGTCAAAGACACCATCATTTGATATGCCAGATCAGCCCCCGTTCTCAAATCCCCACAATCCTTGCCTACAATTTCTGTCCTAAATTATTTTTCCAACTGCCTTGAGCCTTTGAGCTTGACCTACAGATCAGAGGCTAAACTCAAAATTCCATCTTTGAGGTCAATGTGTAGATCTTGTTGAGCCCAATTTGTCACAAACAATAATGGCGGATTATCTGAGACTCAATCTTTACTCTGGCCAGCTAGTTGTTAGTACCAATATAGTATCATTGTTAGGGGATTTCAGAAAGGTTTTTCATAGTTCAAGGAATTAATCTCTGTCAGAAAATCGTTTTCCAAACACTTGGCTCCACTAGTGTGCCAAGCCAACCTGTATGGAGAATGGTTGAACCTTTCTGCTTTGCCTTCATAGTCATACCAACCCCCTACAAGTTTACTTACAACCCACCAACCCAGCAGACCAATGACTTTACCTTAGCCCCATGGTCCATCTTGGGTGTTCCCAACGAGTCCATCCCCCCATCCTGGGCAGCCATGACACTCCTGCACTGCACCACCCTCATGACCAATTGCCAACCCTTCTTGGGTGTTCCTCAGCGAGTCCAACCCCTATCCTGGGTGGCTATGGCACTCCTGCGCTGCACCACCCTCAAGGATGATGGCCAGCAGCACATCATTGTTGGTGGTCTGTTGTCCAGGTTCCCATCAGTTACTTGTAGGGCTGATTTATGAGAACTGTCAGCGTCAGCCACTCCAGGCGCTTCACCTCGCGCCTATTTTGGGGATCTTCAGTCTCACCCCTACACACTCTAGTGACTCTTGCTACTTTAAATAGATAAAAAGTGGGCGAAAGAGAGATCTTTATTTGGAGGGTAGGAAGACTCTATATACTCTAGGCTAAAGCACCTATAAAAACCCTCAGCCATCCAATCTGGAACCTCAACTAATAGGAGTCATTTGTGTAGAAATTCCCTCTCATTCCGCTTGTCCCAATCACCAAATATTAGATTGACTCATCCTCAGCACAAGTCACCATTCAGCTGTATATAAATTTCTAATATATTAAATACTTTTGAGTATCCTTGGCATAAGTTGCCTGTACTCTAAATTAGGCAGAAAATTAATAATCAGACAATTGGTAACGAGTTTTTTGTCTTTCCAACAGAAAATCCCACAATCGTTTTCTTCATGGCAGTTGGTGTTGGGATAAGATTCCACCAAACTCGGATTCAAATCAGCAAAATTATTACCAGATGTTAGTAAGCGAATTATTGGCTTTCCACAGAAAATTTCCACAATCACTTATAAATCTGCAGTTGGCGCTGAGCTAGGAATCTGTTGAATCTAAAATAATTAATATTTCTATAACATTAAATAATATTGAACTAGGTGATTAGTTGGGCATGATTTCCAACTAACCAACACCCCTAATTTTGATATTATTGGGAGGAATCCATCTGGTTAATTTTCTGAAGACCCCTATAGTTAAGGCATTCTCGCTATTACCCTCCTCAAAATGATAGATAAAGAAAGACTTCAAGTGCTCACATGCTTTTAATTATACATGATGTGTTTATTATCATCTTTGATGTAATAAAGGTTCCTCTTATCATAAAACAGTTGCAGGTCCCATTTAGAGGGCCTGTAACTTATTAGACTGTCCTCTGCGCATATGGGTGGACATCACTTTCTGCCCACCTTGAATATGAGCAGCTTGAGTCTTGTCACTCCCTTTGGTACTCTCCTTAGGTGATTTTATAATGTTGCTTCTGATGTTCAGCTGAATATCAAATAAATTTTTTTTAATATTTCTTGATATCTACTGGGATATAGATTCTTATCCACGTCCATCACTGGGAAGCAAGCTTGTTAAAGCGTCCTCTTTTCTTTATAGCACTTAGATGAAGACATGCCAATAAATACTTTGACAGCTTACTTAATAAGCAAACTAGGCTGATAGCAATAATATACTCCAATTGAATACATGGTTGACTGTGCTTTTCTTTAAGATTGATGTGAGATTTCCATTGATCCTTTCTATGATTCTGTCATTAAATGGTGTATACAGTGTGGTGAAAAAATGCTTGACTCTTACAAGTACACCAGGTGTCTCAATAAATATTTTTTAAAGTTTTTTTATATTGTTGAAAATGAGTATCTGAAGGTATCCATGGCATGTAATGACATGATTGTAGAGATTCTAATGGTAATCTTGAGGTTAACATCTTAACTACAATCACTTCTATCCGCTTGGTGAAGTAATCTATTGCTACAATAATAAACTAAAAACTCATTAGGTAATTTTGGTAATGGTCCAACTATGCCTATAAGATGTTGTGAAAGGGCACATTTGGAAGGACAAGCAGAAACTCAAACTTCTTCAGGAGAGGCTTGTATTTAGTGCACTAATGCAGAGCTCCAAAACCTGAATGGTATCTGTTGGGACACAGGGAAGCAACTCCTAACCGGTTCTTATTAAAATATGGCCCCAAAGTCCGCAGCAAGTTGATAGGCCTTCAAGGCTTTAGGTAAATGTAAAATAGGAAAAGAGATAGGCGAAGAAATGTTAAGTTTCTTTGATTAATGCCTCAAGGTATTTATAGACCTTAAGCTAGAATTGGGATTGGGTAGGGGAGGATTTGGGATAGGGAGAGTCTTGGAATTGATTGCTGACAGCGAGAGAATTATAAAATAACTAATTATCAATACAAAGGGGAGTGGGACATTTTTGGCATAATTCGCTGGTGAATCCTGAAAGGGTAGCTGATTGGGGTGCAAGTGCCAAGATGGGATTCTGCTGCTACCTGATAGTTATAACATTCTTAGCATTAGTCACCAGTGTCTATTTGAATGATACTATTGGGGCTGATCCCCAATACTTTGAATTGGCTCAACCCAAGTTAATGGAGAGCCTAATCTGGCATTTTCTTGTAGGTGAGTCATGACCCTAGTTGGGGCTTTCCTCAATAAAGAAAGAATCTTGACAGAGCCCCCTCCAAGCCTCAGCTAGGGGTCAGATCCAAGGCGGGGGCACCAGATCCAGGAGGCAGGGCTATATGGGCCATGGTAGCTGGCGCAGACACAATGTAGGGATCTGGCGAGCATCATTGGGGAGTGGCACCAGCATCAGCATAAGAGCTGGCATCAGGAAGACGTCCTCACATCAACGTAAGAGCTGGCACTGGGGAAGGGTTTCCTGCATTGACGCTGGAGCTGGAATCAGAAAGAGGTCCCAGCATTGAGGATGACACCTGAAATTGGCATGAGAGCCAGCATCGGTGATGACACCTAGCATTGGCATGAGAGCTGGTATTAGCATGAGAGCCAGCATCAGGGATTAACCCCAGAGTTTGGATTGACAGTGTTGCTCACCGGATACTATGCTTTCAGGGGGCCCTTATTCCCCCCTCATCCTGGCTTGCCCGCTTTGGGCAGGTTCCAGGTTATCTAATCTTAGCTACCCAGTAAACAGAATCAGAATAGCCAGGGGGAACCCCCAACTGATCCTACTGCTTCCATCCTGGCTTGACCACCAAAATGGTGGATCAGGACTCAGGACAGTTCATACCTCCTGGGTTGTTTTTGGCCCAGGGTAGGCTCCAGGCCAAAGGCCCAGGGCAGCACCCGCCCCTCCTCATTCCTGGTGATTAGCCTCGTGGGGAACTTGGGCATTTTGCAGAGAGCACATGTTTTTCAGGACACAGGGGAGCAGCTCCTAATCAGTCCTTGTTCAATCAGAGCCCAAAGCCCTCAGCGAGTTGATAGGCCTTCAAGGCTTTAGGTAAATGTAAAATAGGGAAATAGATAGGCAAGAGATGTTGAGTTTATTTGAATAATGCCTCGAGGTATTTATAGGACCTTGAGGAAGAATTGTGACTGGGAAGGGGAGGATTTGGGATAGGGAGAGTTTTGGGATTGATTTCTGACAGCGATAGAAATATAAAATAACTAATTGATACAAAGAAGAGTGGAACATCATGGCATAAATCGCTGGTAAATCCCAAAAAGGGTAGTTGATTAGTTTGCAAGTGCCGAGATGGGATCCCACCATGACCCAATAGTTTTGACATCCTTGGCATTAGTCGCAGATGTTAATTTAGATAATGTTATTGGGGCTGATCCCCAATACTTTAAATTGGGCTCAATTTAAGTTAATGGGGAGCCCAATCTGACATTCATCCATAGGCAAGTTGCAACCCCTAGTTGGGGCTTCCCTAGATAAAGGGAGATACTGACAATCTCATCCAAAATGGCCTCCCACTAAAATCTCTCCTTGAGATGCTATTATGTCTTCTATAGCCTTTCATGGTCTACTTGACAGTGTCCTTAAATAAAAAACACCATTTGTTTGCTCAGCTTTATATATAATAGCCATTTATCCTGTACTTTTTTCTCCAGCTTTCCATCTCTAAACCTCTTCGCTCTTGAACGGATCTTCAGTATCTTCTTATCTTCTTCTTCTTCTTACCATTCCTCCTCTATTTCCTATAGTTCATATATCCTATCACTCACATGGGCTTGCATTTAGAAGATAGGTAATTGTTACAAGACATCCACATTCAGGTGCTTCTCTCCTGCCTAATGCAGATAACAAAATTTTAGCATTACAGCTGGACAGACCAATTTGCTAGCATTCTGTCTGGATCTGTCATGTTTTCCAACCATCTCCGTGAGACATTATTGGTTGTTATCTTGAAGCTTACGCCATAAATGTATTATTGGAAGTGACATATTGATCTGATCATCACTAGACTCTCACCAAAAATTGTGTATCTTCAGCATTCTCTGATGAATATCTTTGATTAGAACTCTATTGGTAGTCTACTCCTTCTTGGTCCAATCGTGCTAAGATGGCGCCCATTCCCACATCTCTGGAATGTATAAACTTTAAAGGTCTTTGTGAAATCTGGGTAAATCAATATTGTGGCTTACATTACTTCTGCATGCGCTGTTCAAGGAATCTTCTTGCTCTTGCTACCAACTGAATAATACTCCATTGATGAGAAATGCATGAGTGGCTTGGAGATATCTGCAGAGTGTGGTATGAACTGGTGGTAGTATCCCACCATACCCATGAACACCTGGACATCTTTCATGCACTTGGGGGACTCAAATTGACAATATCTTCAACCTTCCCTTGAAGAGTCTTTCTTCCTCTTTGGTTCTTTTAATGGCTGAGGAACTCCAACTAGATCTTCAGAACAAAAGATTTCTTCTCTTAAGCTTGATGTTTCTCTCTCTTAAATGGGTAAAAGCCTCCTTCAGGTGTGTTAGATAATTCTTGAAGTCTTTTTCAATGCTATGATTTCATCCAATCAATTGAACACAATTGTTGATTTTAGATATTAGACATTTGGTTCATTACTCTTTGTAACGCAGTTGAGGCATTGCAAAAACCCTGTGGCATACGTGCTGGATCAGACATAACTTGAATGGTAATCAGCGCACACTTCTCCTGGTCTTTTGGTGACATCTCCATCGGCTAATATTCACTTTCCAGGTCCATTGCTGAGAAATAGCGAAATACTCTGTCATTTCAAGGCATTGTCAATGCATAATAAGGGGTAAGAATATTTTTTCATATTGTTCAATCTTTGGTAATCCATTACTATGCGGTGAGTAGCATCCTTCTTTCTCACTAGCAGAAGGGGTGACGCCCAAGGAATCTTGGAGGGGTGGACCAAGTCTGTATCAATAGGTTGATGTAGTTTTTATAATAAAATCTTCCTTGCCTTTGAAACAGAGGTAAGGCTTTTCTTGAAAGGGTATGGCGCTCACAGTGTCAATGTTGCGAAACTCCCTTACACAAGCCAAAATCGTTAGGTATGCTGCTTAAAATATCAAGTATCAATCCAAGAGTTCATTGAGTTCACTCTCTACCTGTTTAGATGACCTTGAAGCACAACATCATTGATGCTGGCGTAGTCATGAACTGATTCACCGTTAGCTTAATATTACATCTTTACTTTAAAACTATTTGACCTTTCATGATCTTAAAAAGAAGCATGAAAATGCTTCCAAGGAGGAATTTTAATTCTCCTTAATGAATTAGAAACATAAGATCCAGGCTTTACTCTGTGTCCCTGTTCTCTGACTCTTTAAGGACAGTAAATTTCAATCACTGTCTGTTTCAGGATATTGATACTGATGTTGACCAGCATGAACTTTTGTTCTACATGTAGTATATCTATCTTTTTGTTGGTCAAACAAGTGTAAATCATACTCTGTTTCTACGTTCAGTGGTAGTTTCTTTGTTCCCTTTGTATTCATAGTATAGCTTACTGGGAAAATATAATGCTCAGTTTTGACTAAGCATACTTGCTTCTTTCACTACTTTCTCTCCTTGTCATAGAAGAACAAGTGACATATGGTAGTTATAAAAGACTGAATGAACTCAAGTTAAAGTCAATACTTACTCCAAACTAAAACAGGAACTTTGTTTCTATGAGGAATTATAATGGTAGTTCTCAATCACAAAGATGGATAAGATAAGACAATACACTTAAATTGCAATGGTGATGTGGAATAGGCTTCTAGTGCTCTAGTTTACTCAGGCCAGCTGTAGTAATTGGTTTGACCGCAATCAGTTTATATTTATACTAGTAGGTAGCCACATCTTCACATTTGTTTAAAAATATAGCTACTAGTTAATACTATAAAAGTTCTAAAAGATTAGTTAATCTATCCGCCGTTGCTTGTGTTCATAATCTTAGCTTCATAATTTATCCTTTTGCAACATAAGACTAAGATGCAAATTCTATTAAGTCATTGAAAGGCAGTTGTTTTTATCACTTATTTTTAGTTTTTATCATGTCAATAGCCCCTTTACCCACAATTTTTGTGGGTATAATTAAAAAGGTAGAATTGTGTATTTAAGGTAAGTGATTTTTAACAGATTTTATTATATATTAGTTATATATATTGGTATATGACCATTAAAAGTTTAGGTGTAATCATTTTTTACCCTATATTAACTGAGTAGGCTGACCAGGGGACGGGCATTACCAGTAAAATAGAGTAGAAGGGACAGGGAATGTAATTTGTGTAAAGTAAAACTATTAGGAAAGCCAAAGTAAACGAGCTACTCCTGTTATAAGCTGGTACTTCCAGGTGTTAGGGGAATTGGGCAGTTATTCCAGGTGGATCTCCTTTAGGATGGAGCAGTTTTTGAGTAAAGGATTTATGTGTAGAAACATACTGTGAAACCTAACTCATTGAGACTTTGCTGATATGGCTTGGTGTGGCTGTATAGTCAAGGCTGAAAGTGTTCCAGTAGGTGTAAGTGAAACATCATGATTGTCCCGCGGATGGTTGGTGCTGTTCCTTTGAAGGCGTCTAGTGAGACAGTGTGTATGGTTTATAGAGCTATGACTACTATGAGGGAACGGATTGTGGGGGTTTGGGTGATTCAATGTGGATTGCGAAGAGGCATCTTTAAATGGATAATCCCAGTTGGTATGAACTTTAAACAGGCGCGCCACCTCGCACCTTATGGTTTTCTGAAATTGGGCATGTTCAAGGTTGTGGTTTAAGGTTCCATGCTCTCCTCATACTGACATGTTGCATGGGAGTTGTTTGAGCGGTCTGATGTTCTGTAAGTTTGTCTGAGGCATCGCCTGGTATTGGCTCTGACCTGTGGTTGGAGGAGTACATAATGGGTGAGCCTCCATATTGTTTTTTATGCTGAGAGGTCATAGGGGATGTTTAAAGCATCAAGATAGTCAACTTTTGCGATAAATGGCCTATGGTCCTGATTGTTTCCCAGTGTGGGCTGAACCTGAAAACCAAGTCTGTAGCATGTTTTAGGTCTTCCCCTCACCTGGCTTATGCATGTTATTGTGACGGTCCATCCTGTGTTTTCAATGGTCCGGAGGAGGCCTTTATAGTGAGGAGGTCTCATGTGGGCCAGTGGCATTAGGGTATGACGCGAGTATGAGATTAGGCTGGAGGGGTTAAAGGTTGGACAGTTCAGGTGCTTGCGCAAAGTTGAACCTGGATACTCAGACTAATGTTGGTTTGGGAGGTCCAGGGCTAGTATTTTATCTAACCAGTTTAATAGTATTCAGTTGGCCTGTTCTTTAAAGTCTATTAGGCCCATGCCACTGTTTGAGCGTGAGCCATAGAGCATCTCCATGCATACAGGTGGGCAGGATCCTGGCCATAGCCATCCTTGTATCATGGAGCGCACTGAGGAGATGAACGAGGGTGGAAGGAGATGGCGTGGGTAGGGAACTGGATAATTGAGAGGATTAGTGATTTTGCAACTTTTAGGCGCCCTGTTAGTCCAGGCGACCTTTCTTTAATGGAGAAGATGTGTTTGATATTATTGTGGAAGTTTGTTCTCTATTATCTCAGTAGCATATACCCTTGTTTCCAGCCACACCACAAAGTGGCGGACAGGGCTAGGGATTGGAGTGACGCAAAAGGTAGGATGAGGAGGTCAATCTTCTGTGGGTGTCTTTGTGGTGAGGGTATTGTTGTCATGTGTGTCTTGCACTTTCCTAGTAGGATAACTTCAGTATTCTTGTTGAGTGTCATTTTCCCACTGAGGATTATTCATCTAGGTGTACTCAAGTAGCTGGGCATTTTTGTTACTGGCTATGCCATCCACAATGTCATATGCAAAGGCATTATCTTGTTTGTGGTTGCCCTTGTGCTATGATGCCAAATAGTAGTGAGTCATCTACACTTTGGAGTAGATATATGCTGAAGTTATATAGCAATGGGCTAAGGGATCACTTTTTTGAGCCCTCTGTGTGGTTTGATTAAGTCAATGAGGAAATTTAGAGCCGCACACAGCCATGGAGGCTGAATCTGTGAGCAGCATTTTCCAGTTTATGAACCTTGATAAGAGCTTGAATGCTTTAAGAAACTCCTTCAAGTAAGGACAGCTGACGCAGTCATATGCCTTTTCCTGGTCTAGGATCACCAGGGCACCAGAGACTTTGGATTGACAAATATTATAAACTGTGTATATGTCAGTCCAAATGGATTCCTGAGTATAAATCCAAACTGGTTAGTGACAGGACTTTGGCTGCTATTCCGCCCAGTCTATTGGCTAGAATTTTAGTTAAAATTTTGTTTCTGTATTTGTTAAGGCAATAAAGCGCCAGTTGGACAGGTCCAACTTTCGCTGTTTTATTCAACAGGGTTATAACATAGGCGTCATGTTCTTCTGTAAGAAGGCGGGTGTCCATCAAACACTTATTCATGGATGTTGAGAGCGGTGTTAATACTTGAAATATATTTCTAAAAATTCATAGGATATTCCATCTGGCCCTGGGTATTTCCTATGCAGTGCATGGCGCACGGTGTCCCAGAGCTTTTCACATGTGATTAATTCTAATAAACTGTTATTGGGCGGTGCACTTTAGATTTTGTCACTGTGAATTATTTTTTGATTTTTGCAGGTATGTTGGTGTGTTGCAGTAATTATATGAGTAGAATTTGTGTACTTCAGTTGATACATCCAATGGGTTTGTTGCAATGGTGCCATCTTCTTTAGGGACCTGTGTGCGCATGGGTTAGTTGCCTTGAAATTGGAATTTGTGGAAGAAGTACGTTGAGCAGGTCTCACTTTTTTTATAAACTTACCTTTTTTATTACCTTAATTCACTTCTGGTGCCAAAAGATGTTGGCATTCAGGTGGGCAAATATTTCCGCCCATCTTCGCCCACATCTTGAGCTATAGCTAGAATTTAAAGTAAAGATCTCAAGGTGGTCAAGTTAATCCAGGGTTCATCTGATTGAGGCTGTGTTGGCATGGTGTTTTCATGAGGCGAGGTGTCATGCTTTGTTTATTAATTCAATTTGAAATCTGCCCGAGTTGCGATGTTGCTGACAGGAATTGAGTTGTAATTTTTGTGGTCACAGTTTTTCTCTCAACCCAGTCAGATAATTTTATTTTATGTTTTCCATCTGAATTTTTACAGGTTGACATATGTGCAGGTGTATGGGTTGTGGACAAGCACATGGTGATGGGTTGATGGTTAAAAATTGATTTTATTCAGTTTCAAAGTTGATTATAGCTGGCCAGTGGGATGTGGGGGCTAGGATGAGGTCTATTCTGCTCATTGAGATGAGCCTGCCCTTGCACATATGGGATCAAGTCATGTTGAAGAAAAGGGGTGCTCTTGGTGTATAGGGTTATATAGGCTGAGGGATGCCTTCATGGCTCAAGTTTGATGTGCCCTGGAGGGTATCCCATGGGCATGTGCAATCAGTCTGTGTAGGGGTCAGCCAGCATTCGAAGTCTCCCAGCATTAGAGTGCTAGGAGATGAGGAGTGCTGTTATCTTTTTCTAAAAATTTTCCTTTTTGTCTGAGATGCTTAGCGCGTATATGCTTGCTACTGGAAGTGTTTTATCTTGCTAGAATTATTGCTATCAGGACGTGACCTTGCAGATGGGCCTCTCGATTTTTTATTTTTTTGTGATGGCGCACAACCACCCCACAGTGTCTGTCCATACTAATTATTTTTTAACTATCCTGTACAATCAGGATACCTCTTCCCCTTGTAGGCAGTGGTTTCTTGGATGGCTAAGATGTCCTCAGGGGGTTATCACATGAAGTCTGGCTTTTTGGCTTGGGATGCTTGAGCTCTGACTCCTGTCATGTTTGGTGTCCCTATGGTTAATGAGGTGCCTGCGATGAATCAGGAGTGTTTGGGAGGGCAATCTGGCCTTTACCCTTCACACCGTTCGGATATTGACTCTGGGTGATGAGATTATTTCCTCCTGTGCGGTTATGAAAGCCCTTTTCCTTGGGCGCTTTTGTTTGGGTCTAACCAATGGATGAGTTTGCATTAGCTTCTTTTGTCAGTGTTTCATGTTGTTCCATGCTGCAGTGTTGCTCTCAGGGGTTCCAGGATTGGTCACATGAGTTTGTAGATCCTACCTGCATGTTGTCAGTGGATCCAAATTGTACAGTGAAATTGTGTATTTAGTAAGATCTGGATTTTACAGCTTATCTCTGAAAATTATGTGTCCTTGTGTTATCTAATGTGAATGGTTGGCATGTGCAATATCCTCCATGTCTTCTTTTTATTGGGCCAAGGGTAATGGAGGAGGTTGTGATTGATGCTGTCTTGCCTGAGGCTCAATTGTGGGCCTTTTGTGCCATCTTGCGCACCTTTGGCGAAACAGGTCCATGATCATGTACTGGCCGTCCTCTCCCCAGAGGTTGTTTGCTTGGTATCTATGATTTTAGCAAAGTCTCATTATCTTTGTCCATCATGTCATCACAAAAATTGGGGGCTATTAGGCCCTCCTTTACTAAACACGCGTGACATTGTGCCCTAGTGTGCTGCAGTGGTTTCAGATAGGTGAACTTTTGGGCATAACGCGGAACGCTTTAAAACACCTCTATCTGGTATATAAAACACTCCAGGGTGAGGGATTTATAATGAGGTCCTTGAGTACCGCAGATAGTGGGTTGATGACAGTGATTGCCTTGCCTATGCACAGGTTGGGCATCAGGTAATTGTTACATCTCAAAATTTTTTAAATTTAAAATAGCTGGCAAGCCCAGCATGGAGTTCATTCTCAACTACCTTTTATTGGAGGTTAACTGAAAGTGAGTCAAATGAGATAACAGAGTTTTTGTTCCATCTAGTGCAAATGGTGTGCACCACACGTTATACTTTGGAAAGGCCAATCTAAACTCAGACTTTCACGGCATTGTCTGAATCCTTCTATCTCAAAGCCAATATTAATCCATCCATGGTGGATCATGTGGGTGTTATGTACACTCCATGTAGAAAAAGAGTGGCCTGTGCCTCACTTCTTTCTCTAAAAAGGTGGGCGATTCTACCCCTAGGTAGAGTTTAAAACCCATGTTCAACTGGTGACAGGGGTTGGGAGTATTGTATTTCTTGGAAGGCGTTTTGTTTGGTATTATATTCCACAAAACCTGAAGGAGTCTGGATTTGTAGTTTCTTTGCATTCATTTCTTCTGTCCCAGCTCCAGAGCAATTCTTACCCATTCTGTATCATGCCATTTGGTGCATTGCCCATGACTGTTTTGCCCAGTTTAGGTGCTCTATCACTGTAGCTCATTCTCCTATGCGATTATAAATTAACCATTTAAAATAATCTTTGTATCAAAATGTGATGGTTACAAGAAAACAAGCATTTAGATGTAATTAAACTTATAATATTATTTGTGTTAAAAACTTGGGCTTTGTTGGCTCACTTTTTAGCCCTGTATTTCAACTGCGCAGATTTGTGGATTCTGGCGTTGATTATTTGAGTGATTTTGATAGACTGGGGAAATAATAGTATGAAGACTATTATTATGGTTAGTTGCCCAAAAGCCACATTGAGAGTAAAGTCCAACGCTAAACTGGTGCTTCTTCCTCTTGAAGATATTTTGATACTGGTAGGGAACACTTTCCCTATTCCCTTCTCGCAGAGCCAAGTGGAGATCTCAATATTGCCAACCTATGGATATCTGATCCTTGCTCTTCTCTTAAGAGTAATGTTTAAAACAACCAATGTTTAAACAATAAGCTAATATCAGTGTAAATCTCATTTTATTAGGAAATTATTTGGGGTTTTTATAGTTAGAATTGGCACACAATTTTTCAGCTGTCTGATGAGGATATTTGTGCTCCTATACTGGTTTTGACCCTTAGTGGTAGGCATAAATCTCGTTGGGTACTGTTGCCTTGGGTTTTTTAGTTAGCGTAATCCTCGGGCGTTTGGGGGACCAAACAATGGGTATTAGGTACACAAAACTGATTGTTTTGGCCAATGACGATTCCACTCTTCCTCTAACGTTTAAACGTTTTGGTAGTTTCTAATAACTCCCATCCATTAAGTCTGAACGATTCCCTATAATTTGACTATTGGTATTATCCAATATCAAATTATTGCTCAATTTCATTGGGGATGATGCCTGACGAAATTATCATCTGTTGGTGGCCTCAACTATCATTGGGGATGATGCACAACAATATTTCATAGTTGGCAACTTCTAATATCATTGGGGATCCTGCCCAACAATATTCTCATCAGTCAGCCACTATTGCTGGCCCTCTACAACTATAACCTAATTGTCAAATCTCATATTTGGTCAAATGGTTGGACTATGTGGTCATCTGCAATTCTGACACATCCCCCTTCTTGACCAGATATTCAATGTAAGATAGAACCATCAGGAATGGGAGCCACCTCAGCTGGAGCTCATATTTGGTTTGTCATTTTTCTATGTCCTCAGCGTAGTGCAGCTCTGTCTGCACTCAACGCCCATATGCTCTGGCCAGTATGATGACTTAATATCCTTGGTTGCTACCTGTTGCCACCTCATCCCGAGCATGGTTCCCATGACATCATGCCACGCCAGTCCCATCTTTGCATCAGTTGCAAGAGATCAACTGGTCTACCTGTATAAACCCCAGGACGGGTTGTTGGCACTCTTGCCACCTTTACAAACCCCAGGATGGGTTCCGCTGGCACTCTTGACACCTGTAAAAACCCCAGGATGGGTTTCGCTGGCACTCTTGCCACCTGTACCAACCCAAGGACGGGTCTCAACATCTCATTGATAGGGACTATTATGGCAGACCTATTTTCAGACCTTTCTGATCCTGCCGATGCTTGGGACCCATGCCCACTACTATTCCTTCCTCTACGCTCAGTAGGTGGGAATATCACTAGATGCATTATTGTTTAAATTAAATTGTTTTTAATACTTTCTACTTTTTTATATTTTTATACATTTTTTCTTTTTAGCTTAAATTTTTTTTTCTTTTCTTTTCTTTTATTTTCTTTCTTTTCTTTTTTTACCAAGTCCAATACTTTAAGTATTTTGTGTGGACTCTATTGACTATGCAACCATCCTCAGTATTCTTGATCATATAGGCACCATTTGCTGACTTGGTGATAGTTTAAAAATGGTCCCATCCAAAGGGCGTCCAACTTTTTCTCCTGAACCCGTGGATATCGCAATAGGCTACCCTATCACCTACATGGTATTCTTTCAATGGAAGTCAATTCTGGTAATCCATTTTCTTTGCATTGATTCTTCTCCTTAATGTCGTATCAAATGCCCAAGCTTGTAATTTAATCAAGATATTGGCCAGACAGGATAGATAATGTTCAGCACTCATCCCTGAAGATGGCTCTACTGCTTAATACAATATTGGTGGCAATGTGGCTTTCCACCCATATAACAGTTTAAATGGCGTTTTCTAAGTTGCCAAATGGTAACTGATATTATAAGCAAAAGTGACCGAACTCAAATATGCTCCCCACACAGAAGTTTTCCCCGTGACCAATTTCTGTAAGGTTGAGGCTAGAGTTTCATTTACTCTTTCCACCATTCCAATCATTTCTGGACAATAGGGGATGGATACAACACCACGGATTCCCATTAATTCATTAAGCCTAGGAATCACATGTGAAGTAAAGTTGGTTCTGTTGTCACTGAGAATAACTTGAGGGCAACCATACTGATAGATCACTTGGTTGAGTATAAACTTCGCCATACTTATTGTGTCTTCTTTGCTGAGGGCTCTCATTTTAATCCATTGGGTTAAGTGATCTAAAGCAACGATTATATACTTCACTCCTACATTGCTGATTCTTAATGGTCCCATAACATCTATGGACACCGTGTGCCATGCAAAACCAGGGCATACTAGCCAGTATCCTACAATGCTCTTATGCGGTTTGTGCAGCTGACATTCTACACAGCAGGCTAGGTAATCTGCGACATCATAAGTGATAGACTCCCAGTAATAAAGCAGGCGAATATAATCCACTGTTTTCCTTAGGCCACCATAGCCAACGACCTTGTGAGTGGCTCAAATGATTTCTGCTCATTCCGATGTTTTAGGAAATAAAACCTGTTTTCCTTTGATTGTTTTGTATAATTGACTATCCTTAAATTCGGTATTTTCCATGGCTTTTTGTAATGCATTCCAAATTTCTTGGAGTTGATCCCCAATATCTCCTTTGATCATCCGCTGGAATAGTGCATCCGCCTGATGATAAATCACATGAACAACCGGCAATAGAGACAATCTGTCAACATGCTGATGTACCACTCCAGCCTGATATATAATTTTGAAATCGTAGGCTTGCATCTTTAAAGCCCATCAGGACAACTGGCCTTCTGTTTCTTCAGGTTATTAAGCCAGCGCAGGGATGAGTGGTCAGTTATGAATTTAAAGTGCATTCCATGTATGTAGACTCAGAATTGTTTGCAGATATGGATGACTGCCAGACACTCTTGCTCCATCATGGTATAGTTTTTTTTCACTGGAAATAGTGTTCTACTCACGTAGGCTACTGGATGTTTGTCCCCATTGTCGTCTAATTGACTTATAACGGCTCCAATCACCATTAACAAGGCATCCACTTGGGTTATGAATTCCAGACTAAAATTTGGGTATCTCAACACTGGGCTGCTCATGAGATATTTTTGGAGCTATCAAACAACCTCTGAGCCTCTTCATTCCACAAAAATCCCTTTTTCAGATCCTTGAGTAGGTTAAATAGAGGTTCAGCAATTCCAGCGAAGTCTTTGATGAATTGGCAATAGTACCCAACCATTCCCAAAAGACTTAAATATCCCAAATACTTTTCAGGATTGATATTAGCTCAATAGCTTCTATTTTCATGGGTTTCAGTTGTAATCCGTTAATGTTTATAACAAACCCTAAGTATTAAAGTTCTTTTTTGAAAATTGGCCTTTTCTTTAGCTTAATTTTTGAATCGCCGCTTCCAACTGCTTGAAAACTCCCCCAGATGCTCCAAATGATCAGAGAAGGTCCTACTGAAGACGTTGATATCATTTAAGTAGACTAACATGCAGGATAGCTTCAGGTCACTAAATATTGAATCCATAGCTCGCTGAAAAGTTGCTGGCGCATTGCATAATCCTTGGGGATTCTGGTCAGCTGGTACAGTCCTTGTGCAGTAATTGTCACACATTTTTCCTGATCTTCTTTTGGCAAATTGATTTTCCAATAGCCCAAAATCAGGTCCATAGCTGAAAAGTATTACGCCTCCCCCCAGGCGATCAAGCGCGTCATCAATTTGGGGCAGCGGATAAGAGTCTTTTTTAGTGATCTTGTTTAGTTGGTGATAGTCAATCACTACTCAATTTGATCTGTCCTTCTTTTTTACCAAGAGTATTGGACTCACCCATGGGCTCAATGATGGAACAAGTAACCCATGTTCCAGCAACTTGCTTATCTCATTGCTGACCTCCGCTTCCGCTGTTCTTAACCAACAAATAGGTCTCATTCATATTGGTGGACATTCCCCTGTATCAACTTTGTGGAGTACGTTTTTTGCACATCCTAAGTCAATATTGTTCTGAGTGTGTATTGTCCAATATTTTTCATGTAGTCAGAGCATGGCCCTTGCTGATTCGTAATCAGATCAGCTAGAAATTCACAATCCACTAATATGTTGACACTTCCAGTAACTCCTGCTGGAAATCCCATTTCAGAAAATGATCCAAATTCATGAAAAGCATATAGTTCCACTGTCAGGAGCAAGTGTAGAAATGTAATGGTCTAATTTTTTCAAATACCATCAGCTTTTCTCCCAGATTGGCTACTAATATTCATATCTATTTATGCCCTGGCATTAAGATCCCTGGCGCAACCCATGGTTTGATCTTTGATTTTTCCCAGGGATTGATGATTTCTGCATATAGCTGTTCAGGAAGTTCCACCGTTAACCCTGTGTTAACTATGATTTGAGCCTCCAGCGGAATAGTGTTCACTGCGTTCGCCCTTAGAGGTATTCCTAATTCTCCATAATTTCTGTCAGCATTGGTTTCCATTTCTGTCTGACTAATTTATAGTGAATGGGTATGGTACCATCACTATAATTTAAATTGACATAGTTATTCTTCTTTGTCAGCGGAATTTCTCCTTTCCGCTGGTAAACCAAAGGTAACGTCTGCTCCAATATCGTCAGGGGTGTTTTCTTCAAAATCACATTTCACCCCAAATTCCTCAAGAACTCTGTCCCGATAAGTATGTCATAGTTTGGATTGGCCAGCACTATATTGGGGGCTGACACCATCTGCAATCCAAACCAAAGTGGTAGCGCACTGTAGGCTCCACATGAGATGGTAACGTCTGGTTCAGCTGTTCCATACTCTTTTTGGTGCTCCAAATCAGGTGAGATTTTCGTATGTTTTACTAATTTGGTGGAAACGATATTGATTGGCGCTCCACTATCAATTATGGATCGGACTCTTATCTTATTGGCTATAATATTGCCATAGGTACACTCCAAGTACTATAATATAGTATTTACTGAATGGATAGCGACCTTATTTTCTTAATCAAATGTGTGGATTATCTGAGCAAATAAATTGGGGGAAGGACTCCAAGATTTCTCTGATAGGTAAAGAAACGTTAGCCTCATCCAACTTTTTTTGACTAGGTCTTCAGGGCTATCAGCAGATCTAACTTTCTCTGCTAGCTGTAGTACATAGGGCCAAGCGACCTCACTAACAATTTTGGGTTCGATCCCCTTCACTTTGGCTCAAGTTATTTCATTAACATCCAAGTTAATTCCCTGATGGAATGAATCTGGTGAAACATCATCCACAAATAGATCAGAGATATTGATCTCCTCTTGCATTATGTCAGGCGGGACAGTTTATCAGCAGTATTAGATTGTCCCTGATCTAGACTGCTGGTCCTTTTCCTGAATCTGAACCAGTCTCTTGATGTTGAACAAGATTTATCTGATCCTTCAGCTTTCTTTCCTGATGTTAACTTTTTGGTGGATACAGCTTATTTCCGCTGAGTGAATTGCGCAGGGTTCAGCCCACTGAGCAATAACCAAATGATATGAAGATCGTTGGTCCTTTCATTAGATGTAATAAACTTATATAAAAATATGAGGCAGTCACCCCAATGTCGCTACTATTTATTTTAATATAATCTAACTGGCAGACCCTCTCTGCTTACGTTCTCTACTTCTCCTTACTCACTTCTTCTTTTCTTCCACTAAAAACCTCCTCCCCTTCTCTCTCTCGCTCAACCTTTAACCCTCAGTATTCTTCAATAGATTTGACACATTTCGCTTAGTAATTCTTGATTCTCTATCAATGTAGAATTTGTTTGACCCTTGAGGCTTCAACGGAATTTCCTCAATTACTGAACCCTAATTGATTCAATCCATTCCCCTCACATTGCTCTAACATATTAATCGCCCTACGAGCTTGCTTCACATCTGATTAGTGATTCACCAGAACACTAGCTTATCGCCCAGTCATATTAAAATCTCACCATTATCCCCCTTGACTTGATGATAAGCGCCTATTGCTTGTAGGCCCAAAGGAACTTCGCGTGTACTCAGTTGATTATCCAACCACTTGCGGGTGCCTTAATGGTGTATGCATCAGCCCCAATCTTCTCGATGATCTCAAATGGTCCGCTCCATATGCTGGCGAGCTTGTTCCTTCTTCCAAACCCATGTTGGTCATGAAACAGGACCAATTCTCTACCCCAAACTGTGGAAGACTGCTTCATCTATATTGATTAGCCGCATGATCCCAAATCTTCTTGGCAAGGATAGTGGAATATGCCTCAGTTTGGAGTTTAATCAACACATTTGTTAAGGTAGGAAAATAGTGGTGAGGTTTGTTTCCACCGGTATCCTCCACACAGGAGTAAAGCAATGCAGGTAGCGCTGGATGTCATCAATAGAGCAATTGAAATGGACTCTTACCAGTTTCTGAGTGATAGCTAATATTGTACGCAAAGACAGCGGTGGATAAAAGGGTGCTCAAATATGACAGCCGCTCATTTAAAAGCTTGCATAGAATATTTACCAAGGTCCCATTGACTCATTCCACCATACCATTAGATTCAGGGTGGTAGGGGGTAGTTAAGACCCCGCGGATTGCCATGAGCTTGTTCAACTTGGCCAATACATGTGATGTGAAATTGGTTCCATTGTCCGTTAGGATAAATTGTGGATAACCATGGCGCTGTATGACGCAATCTAGGATGAACTTGGCGGTAGTGACAGCCCCCAAATCCTTGATAGCCTTTGCTTCCACTCATTGGGTCAAATGTTCAATGGCTACTATTATATATTTGGAGCAGTTCGCTCCAGTTGTCAGTGGCCCCACCACATCTAATGAAACTGTATGCCATGCAAACTGATGCTTGACGAGCTGGTAGGTGGTCTTCCAGTGGAATGGTTTCTCCACTTGGCACTGATGGCAACAACCAACTGTATCAAGCACACCATAGTGCATACTTTCCCAATAGTAGCGGGGTCACAAGAGCTCCAGCGTCTTTTTTAACCCTCCATGATCTACCACTTTATGGGCATCCATAATAATTGCAGGCTGGGCAGAGGGTTTTGGGAAACTCAGCGTCAATTCCCCATCTGCTTATATAATTCCCCATTGCGCAAGAAGGTATCCTTCCTAAGCCCATCTAACACTTTGATCACTGGCAGCGGCTTATCTTGATACTTTCCCAAAATCAGCTTTTCGTACATTATGTCCACCACATCTGCTGTAATAGCAACTGTGGGTAATAGGGAAAGACAGTCCTCATTCTGATGTTTCGCCCCAGGTTGATGCATGATCTCAAAATCATACACTTTGAGCTTTAAAGCCCAACGTGCAAGCCGCCCTTCAGGTTCCCACAATTTCTGTAGCCAGCACAAGGAGGCATGATCCATTACCACTTTGAATATCACCCCGTGGAGGTAGACCCAGAATTGTTTATATGCATATATTACTGCTAGACACTCCCTCTCAGTCACAGTGTAATTCCGTTCAGGGCCAGTTAAGCTGCATTGCAATATGCAATGGGGTGCTCCACACCGTCATCATCTTTTTGGGATAACACAGCACCTACAGCAGAAAGCGAAGCATCTGTTTGCAATAGCAAACTCCTTTTCAAAATTGGGGTATTGCAAAACAGGCGCGCTAGCTAATGCGGTTTGTAATACATCAAAAGCGGTTTGACATCAATCTGTCCAGTGAAAAGCAGCTTTTTTCTTAATTAGCTCAAAGATTGGAGCCCTGATACATCTGAAGTTAGGAATGAACCGCAGGTAGTAACCAACCATCCCCAAGAACACCTGGATATCCCGCTTATTGCTTGGCTGAGACATCTTGTGGATGGCTTCCACCTTGGCTGGCTGAGGACTAAGCCCTTTAGAGTCTAGCACAAAGCCGAGTTATCCCAACTGTTCCTTAAAAAAGTGGCACTTTTAGGGCTTAATTTTGATGTTAGCATCAGCAAGGCGGCGGAACACTTGCTTCAAGTGTCCAAGATGCTCCGTGAACATCTGTGAAAACACGTTGATATCATCAAGGTAGACAAGAACGCAAGACAGCTTTAAGTCACTCAAAATAGTGTCCATAGCCCGGCGGAACATAGTGGGGGCATTACATAAACCCTGTGGCATACGTGTAGACTGGAACAATCTCTTTGAGGTAAATATAGTGCACATTTCTTGTTCCACCTAGGCAACTCGATATGCCAGTACCCTGATATCAAGTCCATAGCAGAGAAATATTTGGCCCCACCTAACCGATCTAATGCATCATCAATTTGCGGAAGCGGGTACAAATCTTTTTTTTGTAATACTTTTAAGCTTCTGATAATTAATTACTACTTGATTGGAGCTATCTTTCTTTTTGACTATTAGCATCGGAGATGCCCAGGGTCTTTTTGATGGCTCCAACATTCCCTGTTCCACCAAGGTATCTATTTCTGTAGATAAAACTTCTTCTGCTGCCTTTGAGTGATGGATAGGTCATGACCTGATAGGGGGTGGTCTCCTGTGTCCACCTGATGCACAACCCCACAAGCACAGCCCAAGTCGTGATCATCAGTTGCAAAAATGCTGTGGTACTTCTCAAACAGATCCATCACCCTATCCTTCTGATCCTCCAATAGACTAGTTAGCGCCTCCCGCGGAACCACAGTCAGTATGCTGAAGGGGGCTTTTAGAGGCAAGCTGAGATCTTCCCATGAACCAAAGTCATGTACCTGGTGGACCTCATCAATAGAGATCAGGTATAGGTAAGCCACCACTTGGTGCCACCGAACCTTCATCACCTCCATCTGCAGATTCGCTACCAACACCTTCACTTCCCCCTGCCATGGTAACAGTAACCCAGGAGCCACATGAGGTTTGAGCCATGATTGTCGATAGGGCCCCACAACCTCCCCTTACAGACCTCCCAGTATATCAATTTCGAGCTCAGTCCCAATTATGACCTGATGCCCAGAAGGGATAGTCAAAGCATTTGTGGCTTGTAGTGAAATCCCTTTGTACTTGTAATTCTGGTTTGGAAGCATTTGGGTCCTCCACTACATCTGTCAATATCTTATAGGAATCACACTATCTCTAAAAAGCAAGATTAATTTGCCCAGAGCGGATTGGGTCCTCTGGGACTCCGCTGGAAGCAAAATAAATAGGGATCTGTTGTCCCAGTATACTGATGGTTTCGTCCGCTATATTAACCACAGCCCCAAAGTGCCGCATAAATGCAGCCCTGATCAACATGTCATAATGGTCATTAGGCAACACCACAGCTGGAGTGGATACGCTGGCTGACCCAAACCTCAAAGGCAATGAGCTATATGTGCCTTCTGACACAGTACTCTGGGCCCCCGCAGTTCAATACACCACTTGATGGTCCACATCTGGCTTCAGCGAAAGCTTATCTACAATTTTGGTGGATATTATATTGACAGGAGCGCCTGTATCATAGATCGCCCAAATTTTGGTATTCTGTACAAATATGTCACAGTAAGTGAATTCTGAATAATAACCCTTGGTGTTTGATACATAAACATTTAAGGGCGTTTGATTACCTAGAAAAGTGTACACACCAGACCCAACATGAGGATACTCTTGAACAATCTTTTCTACAGGAACCGCCACATCCACCCCCTCCAATACTGCGACATATGCAGAGGGTTCACCGCCGATCATACCATTTCACTCAAGGATTTGCCAGGCGTACGGCTTATACACGTCTTGGAAGAGCCCCATGTCCACATTATTGGGATCTCTACTTCAACTTGAGGCCAAAAGGTGGTAAGGGATCTGTTGGTATAGTAAATCCTCAGAGTGTGCCCCAGAGGTGAAACAGGGTGATTCATGATGAACATCAGGGATAATTGAAATTGACTTAGCGGAAGCAGAGCATCCCTTATCTACTCCGCTCGCCCTTTTCCCTGTTTATATGGGACAACGGATACTACATGGACCCTTGGTTTGGCCCAACAACTAACCGCATAGTGACCTGTTTGGTCACATGAGAAACAAGCGTTTGGTACTGGCACTCATCTCAGAATCACCCCAGAAGGTCTAGGTCTACTATTAAACCATAGTTTATTATGGGCCCAAGGATAAGCGGTTTGATCATAATAGGGACGTAGAGGACCTGCCCATGAGTTAAGTAGCTGAGGAGTAACCCACCGATTACCCCCATATTGGTGGGATCCTTCATTTTGCGGAATATTCGTGGCAGATACAGGATCCTTCTGCTCCACATTGGGAGCACTAAAGGTGGCGGATAAACGGCGTAAATGGTGGATGATTTTGAGTAACTCCGCATCCTCCTGAAGAGTGTACGCCATAGCATTATGCAATTCGTGGTAGGTCTTGACAGCCGCTGTCATCGCTATACCCACCTCCTCATTAGATAAGACATTGGCACCCAACAACACATGAGCCTCATTAGTGAATTGCTCCGCAAACTGTGTTAAAAACTCATTTTTTTGAAAGATATTGTTAAAAAGTCCGCCTTGCGTTGAGCCATTTTTGCTTTGCCCCCAAACAGGCGAATTACAGTCTCCTTCACCTCTTGGTAAGCTACAGTACTGTCTTTAAGATAACAAGTAACTTGATCAGCACTTGAAACATCCAACGCAGATAACAATAGTTTAGCTTTTCGCTGATCAGAAGCCCCCTATATGGCAAACTCAAACCGCTTGAAAAACCCATATATGTTACCATCACGGTTAAATGAGGGCAGCCTGTCACTGCAGATTTCTTTTTCCTTAACAACCTTATCTAATTTATACTCCGCACAGTCTAGCCGCTCCATCATGCTGCTCAAGAGGTTGGCAAGTTGGTTGGCATGGTCACCTACCAGAAGAAGTTGGCGGAATGCATGGTTGAGCTGCTCAGTTATTCTTATTCTCATGAAACAGCACTTTTTGCGTCTGAAGTAAGGTATCCAAAGTAAGCTTCAGTTTCCCTAGTGAGTTATTCTAACCACTGGGGGTAGTACTCCATCAAAGCGAGCTGGTTGCGCCATAGGTACCATTGATGAAGCTGTTATTAGTTGATCAATGGGCCCCCTGTAGTGAGCACCACTGTTAACTTTTTGGCAAATACAGCTTATATCCGCTGAATGAATTGCGCAGGGTTCAGCCCACTGAGAAATGGCCAAATGATATGGAGATCGTTGGTCCCTCAATTAAATGTAATAAACTTATATAAAAATATGAGGCAATCGCCCCAATGTCGCTACTATTTATTTTAATTTAATCTAACCGGCAGACCCTCTCTGCTTACGTTCTCTACTTCTCCTTACTCACTTCTTCTTTTCTTCCACTAAAAACTTCCTCCCCTTCTCTCTCACTCAACCTTTAACCCTCGGTATTCCTCAATGGATTTGACACATTTCACTTAGTAATTCTCAATTCTCTATCAATGTAGATTTCTTTTGACCCTTGAGGCTTCAATGGAATTTCCTCAATTAATGAACCCTAATTGATTCAATAAATTCCCCTTGCATTGATCTAACAGTTACTCGCCCTCAGAGCTCACTTTGCATCTGATTAACAATTCACCAGAACACTAGCTTATCGCCTAATCATATTGAAATCTTGACACCCAACACTGGGCAATTACATGGCCTGACTTCCCGCATTGTAAACAGTGGTTTGTCAATTTGTTTGCTTGTTTTTGAACTTTGGGTTTACTTCCCAACACAACTCAACCCTCGGATTCTTAAGATGGCTTGTCAAATTTAACAATAGATTGGGCCTCTGTTTTAAATACTTTAAAAGTATGATTGGGAGCATCAAAAGTGGCTCCAAGCATCTTCAGATGGTCTACCATCTGAGAGGTTGTTTTTTCAGTCACTAGCGCTGCTACCATATTCTGATGCAAGTCTCAGTAGGGCTGAAGTTTTGACTGCATGGCTATGCGGGCATCAAAGTCGCTTAACACATTTGCTCCTGCCAAGATCTGAGCTTCTTGGTAATAAACGGTTGGCAAAACAAGCCAGAGTCTCATCTTTGAGGAATTGAATACCCATAAACTCTTGTTTACAATTCACCATCCAAGTAGGGCTTCTGAACTCCAACATAATGGCGGCTTTGGCTTCTGCATATGACCAATTGTCCCCATTGAGGTGAGGAAGCACCAGATTTTGGCAGTATGTGCTAAGGCAGTTCATTATGGTTGCTGCTTTTGTCAGTCCGCATAGCCAAACATGGACATTTCAAATAAGCGATAGAACGCCGGAGCGTTATCCTGGTGAAAGGTGGGCAATTTTGGCATATTTTGAAATTCCTCTTATTGTTCCACTAATAGGAGATCCTGACCCAGCTACTCGAGAAGCCATAGGAGTTACTTTGGGAGTCATTTCTGACACACCAGCGAATGGTTTAGGCATATTTTGGGGTGGAGAGGTCTTATTGCTTGGCGTTTCACATGCCTTTGCTTTGGCATCATTCACCTCAAGTTGTTCACAATCACATTGGTGTTTCTCCAACTCCTCTATACGCTTGGTCATTTTCGCCATCTCCTCATGAAACTGTCAGATGCGTTCTCAGTATTCTTCCCATTGGGTTTTCTGAAATATAATTTCCTTGACAAGTTCGCCCTCTTTTCACTTTAAAGAGGCAACTTTTCGCATAGGTCATTATTAACTATTCCTAGTTGTATGAGTGTTTCCTTCATCTTGATCATATGCTTCTCCAATGTACTAACATCGGCCTGAGATGCCAAGCTGAGCACATTTTCATTGACAGCCTGTAGTTCCGCCCAGAGCTCCCAAAGATCTTCATTAAAAGACTTTTTTATTTTAACTTGGCTTTTGACAACTCAACTACCCCCTGTAATGAGCACCAATGTTGTAATCTTGGGCTTTGTTGACTCACTTTTTAGCCCTGCATTTTAACTGCACAGATTTGTAGGTCCTGGCGTTGATTATTTGAGTGATTCTGGTAGACTGGGGCAATAATAGTATGAAGACTATTATTATGGTTGGTTGCCCAAAAGCCACATTGAGAGTAAAGTCCAACGCTAAGCTGGTGCTTCTTCCTCTTGAAGATATTTTGATACTAGTAGGGAACACTTTCCCTATTCCCTTCTCGCAGAGCCAAGTGGAGATTTTGATATTGCCAACCTAAGGATATCTGATCCTTGCACTTTTCTCTTATGAGTAATGTTTAAAACAACCAATTTTTAAACAACTAAGCTAATATCAGTGTGAATCTCATTTTATTAGGAAGTTATCTGGGGTTTTTATAGTTAGAAATGGCACACAATTTTTCAGCTGTCTGATGAGGATATTTGTGCTCCTATACTGGTTTCGACCCTTAGTGTTAGGCGCCAAATCTCATCAGGTACTGTTGCCTTGGGTTTTTTAGGCAGCATAATCCTTGAAAATTTGGCAGACCAAACAATTGGTATTAGGTACACAAAACCAATTGTTTTGGCTGATGATAATTCCACTCTTCCTCCAACGTTCAAACATTTTGGTAGTTTCTGATGACTCCCATCCATCAAGCCTAAACGATTCCCTATAATTTGACTATCAGGTATTATCCCAATATCAAATTATTGCTCAATTTCATTGGGATGATGCCCAAAGAAATTATCATCTGTTGGCAGCCTCAATTATCATCAGGGATGATGCACAACAATATATCATAGTCAGCGACTTCTAATATCATTGGGGATCCTGCCCAACAATATTCTCATCAGTCAGCCACTATTGCTGACCCTCTACAATTTTAACTTAATTGTTGAATTTCATATTTGGTCAAAGGGTTGGACTATTTGGTCATCTGCAATTCCTACATATCCAAAAACTATTAAACATTCTCCCAAACCAATTGGACTTAAAAAATCTAAAACCACTAAACGCTTGGCAAAACCATTTAAACTTTTTAATCAACCAAATATCTAGCTGCTCAGTCATAAAATTATACTACTTACCATTAAAAACATATAAGATCTTTATTTCTTACGTATATTTTTTTATTTTACTATAAAAATTAAAAATCTGGCTTAAAATTGCACACGGACCCCCTTACATCCACCATATACAAAATTTCAAAGCTCTAAATGCTGTAGTTTTGGCTGGGCATCATTAACACACACTTGCTTTTAATATTATAAATTTTTTTGTATTCAACTAGTACATAAATAAAGGATTCAATCCATATTTAGTAATTGCTAAGGCGCGTGGCCTATGTCTTTATATGTAGCTGGTCACTTACCAATTTACTATTAATTTTTTTTAATTTTCCGCCAATGCATCTCTCAATCCCTTATATTATAGAGCTTCAGCACCGTGGTTTTGATTTATGGAATCAGGTTTTTATGGAGTGCTTGCAGGTGCTAATTCATCATTGATTTCAACAATATGGCAGTAAAAGGATTATCTCAGCTGCCAGAATAAGACTAATAGGGTTTTTAACATTTAAAAATAATATCACTTAAAAAGTTATAATAAAAGTTGGGTTTTATCAGCCTTTTTTGATAAGTGGCGGCTAGGGGATTAAAAAGTGACCCTCTTCTGATCTCAATGTTTAATATTTAATTGAACTTGGGGATTGGATTGAGATAGGCATAAATTCAATATAGCTTTGAGCATATTTAGATATATGGGTTGTTGGCCTATCAGAGCTTTTGAACTCACCTAGATTTACTGAAAAGGCTGATGGAGGGTCAATTATAGGCAAGACAAACCTGTGAAGTAATGATCTGATATACTTTAGTCAATCACCTCATAAAAGTAGTTGCACCTTAAGGGAACCAAGACCAAGCCTATAAAAGGGGAAGGTCTTCGCTTAAGTGCTTGAATGGAGCTGGCAGTGGGCGGGGAGGAACCTCCAATAGACTCCCCAGATTTTGGCATATATTTGGTGAAAACTTCTTACCCAAACTTTTGCTATTTTCTTGAGAGGTATTAACAAAAGTGTTACCCCAATTCAAGGGGTTCCACCAGAAATCACCCAGAGTCTTTTGGCCGATTTTATCTGCATTAGAAATTGAAACATTATCATTATCATATTGGTTAGGTAATTGTCTGATGAGCACCAAGTTAGAGCTGGTGCAGGGGTGGACTCCCCCATTATTTGAATTATTTGTACCCAAAATATGCTTTTCTCTTAAGCGGACAGGCAATTGTCTGACATTGATATCCAGATTTTCTCCTAGGTTACTTCAAATCAATGCCCTATTTTGCCCCAAATCAGCGTAAATCATTGGAAATATGGTTCTCTGCAATTAATATGGCCAGCTACTGGCAATTTGATTGCATATAGTGTAATTCAATTAAAATTGGCATAATAGTCTTATGTTGGAAATTCCCCAAGCCCTATTTACTCTTTTTTTCTGGTCTGATTTGGATATTACACCAGTAGGTTGCCATTCTTAAGTGCTTCTTAGTAACCAAGTTATTCACAAATTAGAATGCTTCTAGTGAGAGCATATCTTAGTGAGTTTGACATCTAAAAGGGGCCCTTATTCCTAAGTAGCTAGTTTTAGTCTACTATCAATTTTAGTATAGAGAACCACAGAGTCACTGGCAGTATTAGCTAAAGTGTACTCTTTTATTTTCTATCAATAAAAGCTCTTTTCCTGAAACTAATGTTTTTAAATTATTTTCGTTCTTATAAAGATTTCTGTACTCATACAGTATCTGGTTTTTTTGTGTCTATTGATCTGTGAATCTGAACTATGACTTGAGCTTTAATTTTAAACCAACATTTCTGAACTTGGCCTGGTAATCCATGTCCAGTGCATCCTTTAATCTTATTGAGTTCAAAAGATATAACGTTGACTGGAGCACCGGTATTTACTACTGCTAGTACTTTTACTTCTTGTATGGTAACTAATGAGATTTAAGATGATGAGCGAGTCAAAATACCCACACCTGAATTGAGCCTCAATAAGTCAACACTTGAGCCATCATGAACAAAACCCTTCTCTGAAGGCACCAATGAGAGCTCTAAGCAGGAAGCATCATGTGCATGAGAATCAATGGAGATGCCTTCAGGAATTAAACCTTCACTTTCATAACATTGAGAGGCGTACTCCACCATTGCGGTCATGAGGATGATGCAGAACAATGTGGGTGTCAACCAGGTGGTCAATCTGGAAGGCTGTGAAAGATCCTGATCATACAGGGCCATGGAGGTCCCCTTGGCACCACGTCCCTACAGATCCTATATATATAATGACACTTTCTAACTTAATAATATAGTATTTTCGCTCCATCCTTTTGTCTTCATTGACCTTTCTACTATTTTACAGATTTGAGTCCATTTTTTGAACTTTGGGTACATTCAAGAGAACTGTTACTCTGAGATAATTGGTGCACACTACAGGGGGCTCTGAGATGTTTAAGTAAAATTGTTTATCATGAAAATTGAGTATAATAGCAATTAAAAAAACATCTTGCTGATCAGTGAGAAGCGTAACTCAATGGATTAACACCTTTCAGTATGAGTACCTTCTATACAGCCTAAAATCCTAGAGTTTCGGGACACCTTTCAATTTACTCTACCATCTGTTGATAATGATCAATATCAACTCCAATATGAGAGCTTTCCTAAGATCATTTAACAGCTATTAAATGGCGTCTATTCTGTGGTAGGCTGCTCCAGTCACTCCCGCGCCACTTTAGTGCCTTCCAAAATGCAAGATTTATATACCTTAACCCTACTACCATCAGGATAATTGGGTTTGGGTACCAAACGCTATCTCCAAAGCTTCATCATCCAGCCATACATCACCTCCTACAAATAATCAGTTTGCATCACCATGAAGTATCACAACAACTAGGGATTATTAAAATTTTACACTCAAATACTGTTGATTTCTATAATGCAGCTTCCTCCTTCATTCATGAAAATTTAGAAGCCATTGTCAATAACCGTCAGTTAATCAAAAAGGCTTAAAACCAACTCGCAGTGTTGGATAGTGGAATTTCAGGCTATCTTGAGTACCAGCTCTGTCAAAATGTGTAACTCCATGAGGCCACCTGGAACCAACGTCTCAACTGAAGTGAGGACCTTGTGAGGACCTTCCAACAGCACTACCAGGAGATAGCCTACAATGATATCGCCTCCAGGAGTGAAGGTCCTAAAATCCTTGTGGTCCTGAAGGACCTTCCAGTCTCACAGCGCCTACTCCTGTCGACCCTAATGATTTATAAAAAAGACATTTTGATGGCACTTGCCGCCTTATGAGATCAAATATACAATGTGGATCAGGGGTGCAAACTCTGAGTGTATGGTGTCCCGTTTGACCCTGAAGTCTTAATTGAGGCCTTTCTGGATGCTTTTAGATTTTGGGCGTGGGAGATTCTCGCTGGTGCTTGGTTACCAAAAATCCTACAATTGGGTTTGAAACCACTGAAGATAAAAAAGATATTTAAACTTCAAAAACTAGAAAGCTAGGGGTTTTTTAAGTTTTATTAAGCGCCGCAGGGGATTCAAAAATGAACCCTCTTGATACTAGACCATTCAGTATGTAAACTGTTTTGAGGGTCAAGGGAAATGTGATGATAAATTCGGAATATCTTAGACTGGTCTGAATTAGTAAATATGGGAATTTAGCCTATCAAAACTTGGAAAACTCACTTCACTTTGGCTGAACAATGAATGGGGAATTATTTTTAGAAATTATGTACCCATGGGGTAACGATTTAAAATGTTTTAGCCATCCCCATTTGAGAAAATAATTGCACCTTGGGGGACCTCTGCCATGCCTATAAAAGGGGGTGGTCCCCACTTAGTTGTTAGTTCTAAACTAGACGAGATAAGGCAGGGAGGGACTTCAGAAGAGCTCCCTTGATTCCACTGATGAGTTGGAATATCATGGATACCTAAATTTGAACTGGCCAAGTTTTATTAGTATCAAAAGTATTGCTCTGATTCAAAGGGTTCCACCGAGCATTGGCCAGGGTCTTTTGGCTAATTTCATATAATTAAAATTGAATCACTCTTTATAAAGCATCAGACTTGTAATTGTCTAACAGATGCATGAATAATTTTAATGCATTCACCTAGCTCAAAGATAAATGCATCACCCAGCTCAAGCAAATCTGTCAAATGTTTAAAACATACTTAAGTAATTCTGAGGGTCATCTGCTCCAAAATGCCGAAATCAAGTGCTGAAAGATCAAGTTGCTCATAAAGCCTCCATTACTTCTCTAAACCAAAATTGGGATGACAACTAAGAGGACATGGAGGGTTTAAGATGACAACTGGTTCGCAGGCCCCTTGCAACTATGTGGAAACTAAGATTTTTAAGCTTGCACTGATTCCTGCCATCTATACTTTTTTCACTTAAATTGTGACTAACTTTAAGCCTAGTTTCAAGGAGAAATTCATCCCAGGGAAGAAAAGCATTGCTTCCTTCCTGTACGCTTATGTGAGCTAAATGGAAGAAACTACTGGCTGACATAAGGTGAAGCTCATCCACTCCTGTCTGAATAGCACCACCTGGGAGATTATGACTCCCCATCAAGAAGGATTGGCACACCAGGAAACAAGTCTTTACCACCCAAATTCAGGAATTAAAAAAGTAACCATACCTTGGGTAATTATAGAAAGGAGTTCTTGGGCATTCATATTAACAAGGGAGAAAGTCTTGTTGAGTTCGCCAGCCAATTCTATACCCAAGAACAACCAATGGTAACCATTAATAAAATTACCTTATATGCCGCCATAATTGCAGTCATTTCTGCGTTGGAATCCTATCCTGAGGACCAAATAAGCATGATCGGCCAAAAGAACAGCTTTACTTGAATCTGAAAAAATAAATAAAGTGCTTAATGAAAGTCCTGCATCTACCTTGTATCCTAAATCCACTGCATTAATTTCATCCAGACGCCCTTATATTCACGTTGTTAAACCAGAAGAACCACAGGAATTGATGCTCCTACTGCAATGAATTCCATCATAGTTCCAAGATATTTTGGAAGAAATTTGCCAAGAAGGCAGGAAAAGGGCCATCATCATGAAGAACAGGGAACTTCATGCTGACATCCCTGCACCACCTTAATAAAGTTTAGCAACCTCTAGTGAGTCTAATGTTGTCATACCAAAAAGATTTGGTACTCATTTATATAAATAACATTATACTTCTTACTCTTCTTCTGATGAATCTCCTATGTTTCTCACAATGTCTCCGCAGTTTGGGAGTTTAGTTACACATGTTGTGGTTGAGTCCATAAACGCCCTGTCCACACCATTATCAAAAGTGGTCTCACTGTGAATTTCATTTCATCTAAAATAAATAAATGCATTAAAATTGCTTTGTCCTTGACTCATATCATTAAATGTGGCACGGCTGGGCCACAAAGCAATCATTCTATTTGGGCTTAACCTCTTACCCATTTTCTTTGATAGGCTTTCCATGAATACCATCACTATGGCATTATACAACCTGAGCTATGACCTTCTCCTAGGGACTCAGTTCTATGAGATTATTCTTCCGTCATGCACTATGATTAGGATTATTAGCCCTGCTGGGACACTGGGTCCCACTGGTTTTCAAAACCTCCCGCAATGTAAATATGGAGATCAAATCTTAAGCTTACCTGTTGGAGAGTAAAAGCTGGATTGACTTGCTTGAGTACCATGTAAGTGACTCACGCATATGGATACCACTACTGCTATAGATAGCCAAGAAAGCATGCCAACTTTTCCCAGACTACCACTATACCACCAAAGTCCCAGGTTATTGTCAACACCTGGGTTCATATCAATATTCCCTCTGGGCAACTTCTTGAAATCTGAGATTTGGATAATAAATCCGCCAAGGAGGTCCTGACCTGTCTGGGAATTTTATATTCCGCCTATGCTAGATCTATATCAGTTTGCTGGCTAACCTCACTGACAGACCTAGGATAGTGGAACCTAATAGTCCTGCTGTTTATGTTTGCCTCCTTATTAAAGAGGCCATTTGTGTCGTCTATAGCTTTTTAAATTTAATGAATTTTGGGTTAGAAACCCACCCCATCAGTAGCTCTATTTGACACCTCTATTGGGAGGAGCTCAATACTGAATAACAGAGCCAGGATAAGATATTATTGTATTAATACTCAGACCACTTCCCAACCTCTACCTACAACTTTAAGAAAATTAATGGCGGTTTTAATCATATAGAAAATGGGGATGCTTTCCTAATTGGTCCCATCCCTGCTAAAAAATTAAAGTTGAAGAGGCTCATGCGGCTTTTGAGCTCAAGCAACTATTTAAGCCAGGCTTCTGGTGCCTTCGCGTAGTCCTTGGACCCCCCTCCTGTTAGTTCAGAAGAAGGATGGCAGCCATCATGAGGTGATGAACTATTGATGACTTAACTCTAATACTAAGAATGACAGTTACCCATGACCCAAATTGACAACTCTCTCTGCTTGCTTACTGGGTTGCAATAAGTTTTAGCTATGGATCTCACTAGTGGATATTGGAAAGTAGAGCTCGCCCTGAGGATCAATCCAAATGAGCTTATAGCCAATGAGGGTCTATTTGAGCCAACAAGGATGCCTCAGGGCCTTTTCAACGCTCCAGCCAACTTTTGATGTGCCATGGATGGGATATTAGGGGATTTGAAACTATCTTGTGTCCTCATATACCTTGATAATATCACTGTCTTCCCATAGACCTCAAAGGTCATGTGGAACACGTCTGGTATTTCTTTGACTATCTTAGAAAGTCCTTAATAAATCTTAAGCAATTTAAAGTGCTCCTTCTTATCAATACACAATGTATTTTATCAGACACAAAGTTTTGAAAGATAGTATCCAGCTCATTCTGGATAAAGTCAATGCCATTAAGAATATGTTGCGCCCTCAGAGCCTTAGGAATGTTCAAGTATTTCTGGTTATGGTGGGCTATTATATCAGTTTATTACTTAGTTTGCTGACTTAGCCAAGGCCCTGGTATACCTCCCACATAAGAATGTGCCTTTCATGTGGCGGCCTGGACAGGAAAAGACATTTTATGCGTTGTGGGCATCTATTTACATTAAACCTCTTTTAGTTCATCCACTCTTCGATTCTTAATTTTTTCTTTTCATTGATGATAGTGATGTCACTGCTGGGGCCATCCTAGCCCAGCACAATAAAAATCAGATCTATCATTATGTGGTTTACTTTTTCAAAATCCTGATCATGGCCAAACAGAGCTATAGCACTATTGAGCGTGAGTTCCTGGCTGTCTAATTGGTGATCATGCATTTCTGGCCCTACCTATATGGCACCCGTTTTACCATTATCATTGAACATTTCTCCCTACAATGGCTGCAGCAGATGAAGGACTTGAACGTCTGGTTAACAATATGAGCCCTTAGACTTCATTACTATAATTTTTAATACTGTCCATTGAACAGCAGCAATTCACCAGAACGCTGATAGTCTCTCAAGGATGCTGTTACTTGCTGCCCTGGCCCCCAAAGAAGACTGACCATATGATTTATTTGGACAGCCTGAATGATAAAGAGTTGTAGACTCCTGAGATCCAAGCTGAGCTCTGAAAAATGACCCAAGGCACTCAGATTAAAGAGTGAATTCTATATAAGAATTAGTATGAAATGGATCCCTTATATCTGCTTTTTTTCTTAACCAAAGTTATATCTAGAAGGGCATATGACTTTGAGGCATGGGAATTGAAAAAAAAACTTATGAATGGCTGAAGAAATGATGCTACTGAGATCAGATGGTTGTACTATCCAGAAAGTTGTAGAGGCTTGTATGACCTGTTGATCCCATTATAGAGCTAGTCCTAATATCAGCATTAAATTGTGGCTCCGTCAGGCCCCTTCAATGTTATTAGCATTGATGTAGTGAGCCCTCTGCCCATCAGGCTACATGGCTTTAAATATATCTTAATAGCCTTGGACCATTTGACCAAATGGGTCAAAGCAATTTCTTTTATTGATGACACTATGAAAGCCTTGGCCTTATTCCTTGATTGATCTTTTTTACCCAGCACAGGTGCCAACAAACTTTACCTTCATACAATGGGCTAATTTCACCTTACAGGTAGTCCAAGAACTAACATTATTTTTTGGAATTAACCAAAGTTTCACCGCCCCTTATAAGCCCTTAATCAATGGGGTGGTGGAACTTTCTAATGGAATTCTCATCTCTATTTTGCAAAAGATGGCTGCCTTTAACCCTAACCACTGGGATTAATACTTACCAAGCTCTTTGCTCTATTTTTAACACTAGTGGTGCCCAACCCAAAAGGGGGGCCGCTATGCATCTTTATTGCAAATGGGCCAAATAAAGGTATTATCATAATGAAATAAAACTAATATAGCCCCTAAGCTATCAGCCTAGGAGGCCATATCAGATGGTGAGGATGCTTTGGGAAAATTTTGTGGGTGCCCGCTTAAGCTGGTGGACTGGCGAACAGCATCAGGGTTGGGACATCAATGGCATGTGGCATAAGGAGGTATAGTTGTGGGTTTCTTTGTTAAAGAGTCCTGTGGTGTCCATTGCCTCAACGTATTAAGCAAGTTGATGCTCAGAAAAAGTGATGAGATCTGTAAACAAGTGAACAACTTAATGAGCTGGCAGTTTTGAGGATAATTGAGGTCAAAAAGAGAAGTTTTTGCCGCATCAATGCAAGCACAGATCACACTAAAAAATGAACTCCTCAATTTCATATTTCACATCTTTGTTAAAATCATGGAGGAAGTTTGGGATAGTAATACCCTCACCCAGGTGTTCCATCGCCCCATGGAGTTGCTACAGAGTAGGATGCTGGCAGGAACAACAATAGATTCAACTGCCATTTTATATTATATATTATATAAGGGATAACCGTTTTTAGGGAGAAAACAGAGGGGGCGCAAATTGGGAGGATTGATTAAAAATTTTTTAAAGCAAATCCAGTTTGACATTTAATGGCCAGTCAATATCATCAATCCAATTAAGACATTTGAAAGGATTTGATTTAGCTTGCGCTGGACCAGCCACAGAAGTTAATGGGTTGGCCGCATCTGATTGGCCATAAACTGTCAACCACAGCAGCTCAGCTGAAACTGATTCAGCCATCAGCTCAGGTTGCCACAAATCGACTGAATTTTAAAAAAAATTAAATTTTTAGTTGCTTGCGGCTTTGGAAGCAGTGCTAGAATTTCCTAAGGTTGAGGGCGGGAGGATAGAGCCTCACTTGAAAAATTTGGGCGTGCTTCAGCTAAGCTGACGCCAGAGAGGTGAGTGGCAGAAGCGGTGGAGGTGGAAACTGCATGGCACTTGCACTTCAAATGGTCAAGTTCAAAGCACAAAGGGCAAATGGCAAATGGCACAGCCGTTCTTGATGCATGCCCAGTTTGGGTGATCAGGTGCAGATCTGATCATGGTTCAAGGGGAATTTCAAGGTGAGTGTCATAATGAAATGGGTGGAGTGTCGCAAAGGTGCAAGGAACTGCCAAGTAATCCGCCTCATTGGGCGCCACAAACTGCAAAACAGGGTCTGAACCATAAACAGTCAAACCCTCCATCAGTTCATGTTGGAGGCGCTCAGTGGAAAGATAGGAGAACAACCTGGCAATCTGGACTACCAAAGTACCTCATCCAAAAGCCACAAGCAAATAATGGGAATGGGGATAACTTTATAATTTATTGACAGCTTGGCTGCTTCCATAACATTTGTTTACAGCCTGAAGCTGAGATTAAAATAGCTCTTAAATGGGTAAAAATTAATAAATCCGGTGGGTTTATACACCGTTGTGGCCATATCAATGATGGCTGAACTTTATATATGGGAAATGATTCCCATATTTGACCTGGAGGCTGAACCACAGGTTGCTCCAAGGGAGCACCAAAGGAGTCCGGAGCACCACCTGGTAGGTTGAAAGATGATGGGCCAAATCCTGAGGTAGGATATACTGGCTGATAGCGTTTGGAGGGATAGCAGAGCCAGCTCAGGCACACTTCAGCGGCAGCCAAAAAATGACATAAGGTTGCGCACCACAACCCCAAGATGGGGAAGCAGGTGTTGATGGCATCAACATTTTGAACAAAATTGCTCAATTGAGCGGCTGGTTTCATGTGACTTTTTAAATAAATTTAAAATTTAGCTTCAATTTCAGCAATTAAAGCAAAAGAAGTACTACCCAGCTCCTTGCTCACTTACTAAGTGAGCTACCATTAAATCATCAAGATGACCCCTTTTAAGATCTATATGGGTGTGCTCCCTGACTACCATGTAGTGTTCAGCCTCTCTCAATAACTCCGTGCCTAAGATCTCCAATTTGATCATAAGGGCTTTAGCCAAAGAAATTGTCTGACTTCAATCCCTATCCACGCAAGGCATTGTCACCACCTTCAGAAAGTGAGACATCCTGATTTAATGTCAGCTAACCCTCCTTACCAATTTCTCAATTAAGTGACCATGTTCTCTTTTATCATCATCAAGCTCAGAGGTCAACAAAACAAGCTTGACGTTCTCTGGTCCAGACCTTACATGGTCATTTATAAGGTGAACTCTGAGTACTCCATTGCAAATGTGAATCAGGGGGAAAGTGTGAACCTAGTACATGGACAATTCTACAGCCCTATACCACCTCTGACAGGATCTTGAGGGGGGCGTTATCAGGATTTTCATGAATAGTGAGCCAAAAACCCCACTCTTGAATTGAGCCTCAATAAGTTGACTTTTTTGCCATCACTATTTAAACCTGTCCCTGAAGGCACCAATTTGAGTTACAATAAGGAAGCATAACATGTACAATAATGATGAAGATGCCTTCAGGAATTTTACCTCTGCTTTTCAAACCTTGAGAGGTGTGACACCCACCATTGCGCTCATGAAGACGATGCATAACAATGAGGGCATTGACCAGGTGGTCAATTGATAATCTGTGAAAGATCTTTACTGTATATGATCATGGAGGTCCCTTAGGCACCACGTCCCCATACATCCTATAAAGTTTAGACTTTTTATCTAAGTAAAGTAGTCTATTTCTCCCCAACTTTTCATCTTTATCAACCTCTCCACTAGCTTACAGCTTTAAACCCATTTTCAACTTTGGACACAGTCAAGGGAACTGTTACACCAAGAGTGACTTCCACTTTTGTAATGCTCTTGCCAATAAGCATGCCCTCAGGAAGGCAGCACTGACTGATTGAACCCTCCTAATTCTTCAATAATGAAAGATTTCTTGAAAGCCTTGTGTGGCTTGCAGTATCTAATTGCAATTTTAAATTTGGTTCGATAAGATACCTGCCATCCAGGATAACTTTCAACGATCTGTGTGAGCTTAGGAGCTTGAGTTAAGTAAGACTGCTAGGTAGGCTCAAACTTTTCTTGGTTAGGTTTGAGGCAGGTGAGCATAATCACTTCACTTGGAGCTCTGATGACATAGTATTCTGAATCAACCCATGAATCAGGCTCCTCTCCATTTATTCTGTTGGTGTTCTATGACCTAATGGACTGATCTTATGACATCCTCTATAGTTCTTTTTTCTTTTCTTTTCTAGCTTAGGGCATTTTCTCAAGAATTTTCCTTCTTGCTGACAGTTATTACTTTTAACTTCTCAAAACTTTGGGTACTTCCATTAAACTGATAGATAATTCTTTCCCTTAAGCTTATTATCATGACTTTGAGGAACATAAACAGCCTCTTAATCAGGGAGGCGTTACTGATGGCTCTGGTTTCTTGACTCCAATTTATAAGCGTTGTTACTTTAATCTGTCATGGAAGCGGCTGATAAGAATTAGACTGGGCTCCCAGTTGGGGTGTGTGAGCACCCAGTGGAGAGCCCAGAATGCCAAGAGCACAGCGGTCCATGTGACTAGAAGTAGGAAAGATCTAGTGGGGATGTGAGGAAAGTAAATGTTTATAAATGTACTGAAGGCCCCCAAGGCAAACCAGATGGTTGCAATGGGGGCAACCGCAAGTCTTGCAGGGGCAACCCCCAAGGGCGGGAGAGGTGGGGAGGACAATGACTCCTCCAGGGTTCACAGTTGCTGGCCTTCAGTTATGGGTAGGTGAGTCTGTGCGCCAGAGAGGAGTGGCATAGGGCCTACCGCGCGGGCAGGGGTGCTGTTGGGGGGAGGTAAACAGACCCGCGACAAGTGTTATGGCCTAGTCCCCCTTGGTTGGGGTACTCTGGAACCCTCAGGTGGGTGGGATTAGTGGTGGATGAACCAGGTGTGGGGGAGAGTCTACAGGCATTGGGGGTGGGGGCGCCCTGAGGCTGCTCTGATAGGGGAACGTTCTCAGAAAACTTGACAGCAAAGCGAACAGATGGGTTCACATTTGACGGGTATGCAAAAATGAATGGAGAGTCAACTCTGTCATCAAGAATGAGGTGGTTTACCACGGATATGATCCACCGCCGCATGGCAGGGTCAAGCAACCAGATGACCCATTTGGTGATCATCAGGATGATTATTTGGGTGGTGGCACGCTTTGTTAGATTGATTGGTGGAATTTTGAACAAGAAAATATACAGGCGGAGTCCGTGGCAAGGCGTTCAGGGTATTCAGGCTTTATTTTAGCGCAAAGCGTGGGGAGAATAGAGAATGAACCAACAACTGCCCATTGGCAGGGCAGTTGCCTTAAGTACTGGGAGAATCGCATAGTGGGGAGGCTGAGGGATTGGGGATAAGCGATGGGGTTTGGTTGTCTGGTGGGTGGGGGAGTGGAGGGATGCCCAAAATCTTGGCAAAAATCAAAAAACTTTTGCAGATTTTCCCAAATTTTTGGGGCCAGACCAGTTTGATGGTACGAATCTGGGCCTTGACCATTTGAGTTGGACTGCTCACATAATTTGGAATTACCAGATTCATCCTGGGACGCTGTGGCCTTGGTGCCCGGTCATCTGCAACCTGGTCCAAACTCTCAATTTGATTGTCCATGCAATCTGAACTTCCTGGATTTGTTCTGGGGGGTAGGGGCAACTGGTCCAAGTCACTCATAACCTGGTTCAAAACCTGAATCAAGTTCAAATCTGATTTTTGGACCTGACCAGTCTGGACCAGCTCCATTAGCCCAGAATTTGCAGACTGGGCTCCAATACTAGCACTGGCTGTTTCTTCAAAATTTTGGTAAGTTTCACCTGGTGAGTGAGGGGTCCAAGAGGCCCGCCCATGGCCCCTGGCCTGCATAATCTCCTGGAAGGTCCCCTCTATTAATTTTACCAGGGTGAGGAGGGGGGGAGGGGAGAGATCTGAATATCTCTAGGAAGAAGGGCAGTCACCCAGCGCTCATTAACCATGTGCGCCAGGTCACTCAACTGCGACAGGGGGTCCACTTGGGCCTTTGGCCCCCTTTTGGTCTGAAAGGGATGCTGCTCCCTATCCAGTTGTAGGGGCTGGTCCCCAGGACTTACACAATCAAGGATTCTTTAATGCCTTCCAAGATTCAGTGATTTCATACCTAAGGATATGTGCATCAGGAGTTGGTGTGTGGATTTAAAAAATAAGAAAGACAGTCTTTGCGGTGAGTAGATTTAAAGTTTTAGTTTTTCAAAAATGTTGTTCCTTTAAGTATCACTGTTTTTGTAGCCCATAATTAATCCAGATTTTCCCATTCTCATAGTGAAATTTTTGCTTCATATTTTGAACGTTATGCGCGCTTCCAAACTCAACTATTAATAACTCCTTAACTTTGACTAAATGTGATAGAGCCAAAGTTTAGCTCCAAGCACCTCCTTTACTTCTCTGCTTATGAGTCCCTGATCACGACTAGCTTTCTGTTTGTTGCTTTCTCCATCCATGCTGTTTTCATATAATTAAAAATCTGGCTATAGTTCCCTTGCCAGGAGTAAACTTAGTTTTAATTTATAAGCAGAATTTATGATATTCTTAGGCTCAATATGATGTGCTTGTTGTACCACCATCATTAGTATTGGTACTGATAGTAAGTTCTTTCAAAGTAAAACAACCTAAGGGTGTAATAATACTGAATAGCATGTTGTGCACGTCTTGCTTCAACAATTCAATTGGTCGTTATGACTTTCCAGCTTGGTAAAAATTGAGTATAAGCTTTGTATTTTTCATATGTTCTCACTCTCCAAGGACTTCAACTTTTCTCTCACTTAGTAATTGTCCAGCTCTCTAGTCCATTCCTGCACTAATGATAATCTGACTATTCTTAACTCAACATAAAAATAAGCTACACGCTGCTTTAAATTGCTAAGAATTTTATACATGCTCTCCAGAACCATATCTTCTGAAATTTCCTCTCCATGATACACGTCCATGCTACCTACAAAAATCTTCCTAATCTCTTAATGGAGCCTCCTGTAGTGAGCACCAGTTATTGCTAAAGTGTTCTACTCGCTCAATGAGTGCTGATGAAAGGGTTGAGCTACTTGTGATAGACTCATTTAATGTTTTCAGGGTATGCTATTAGGAAAATTGGAGGGTCTCATTCCTCTGTATGTGTAACTCTTTCTTGTGGTTCCAAAAGTATTAAAATACGTTAAAGCCCTGGAATACAATATAACGGGGCTGCTTCTGAGTATATCAAAAATCTAGCAGCATTTTTTGGACAATTGCCCTCTTGGCTTTAAGAGAAGAATTTTTGGATGACAATATGCTGAACGGGGGTAATGTTGGGCATTTACAAGTCCAAGATTGGGATAAAAGTGGTATAAGCAAAAATAATCATAATATCGGTCAAAAGACACTGCTCAATTTGTGGTGGAACCCCTCAAATTGGGGTAACACTTTTGTTAATACCTCTTGGGCAAATAGCACGAGTTTGGGTTGGTGGATTTCACCAATTATGTGGCGGAATCAGGGGATTCCATCTAAGGTTCCTCCCCATTCCATTAACAATATAGCCAAACCACCTATGCGAGGACCACCCCCTTTTATACCTTAGAGAGTCCAAACAGGTGTAAAAAAATTTCCTTTGTGGTGCTTGGATCAGATATATCAAATCCTTGTCCAACGGCCTGATCCTACCTTCAACCAACTTTCCATCAGCCATTCCACAAAAGTGAGGTGAGTTTCCTGAACTTTGATAGGTCAAATCCCAATATTCCCTAATTCAGAAATTACTAAGCTAACTGAACTCCATATATAATTACCTAAATCTTTGATCCACTTTCAATATTAAGTAATAAGATATTGAGAGAGATTTTTGATCTCATGGCCACAACTAATAAAATTATAAAAACATTCTTTACTTTCATTAAAAAGTATTACTTTATTATTAAGTTTTTTTTGGAATTTTAGCTGAATTCAGCACCAGCGAGAAAAAAACTTTCTGGATTTTCACAACATCTGATAACAACATAAAGGTTTAATCTAAACTTTTTAACAATAATACTATATCTGCTGTTGTCAGCACCAAATAAAAAGGCATATTATGTAAAAGATTTTTTTATTAATTTATGGATGGAAAGTATATATAGTAATTAGGTGTTAGGTGTGTTTGAATTTGGAGTTGATAATTTTAATTTACTTACTTCTTATAAGGCGATTTTGTATCTTCAGCTTAAGTTCAGGGCCAGTGGAGTCTAATTCCTTGATCCTCTGGAATTTTCTGGGCTTCTTACATAGGATTTATTCTGAAAAATTAATTATTTGTTATTCATTATTGCTGCTCTAATTTTAACAGTGGCTCTTGATGTTCTCATGACCCTTAAGTCTCTTGAAGATGCAAGGGCTCATTGATCATCTCAATTAATGATATTTGCAGAGATATTTTTATTTTGGTAAGATTCATATTTTTTAGCTTCATAAAAATGGGAAACTCTCATTGAACAGGGTATCAGTAATTCCTCCATCATCAGCAGTTAACCCAAAGGGTATAAGGGGGTTCCTCTGAGGAATCATTTGCATCATTGTGCGCATAGTTGTTAGGACCATTAATTATAATTTACTCCCTCTGATATCATGGTGACCAGTTATCCAATTATTTTGGTAACTATGAGGTATATAACAGCATCCACCATCAGTAATTTTTGGCCAATAAAAGCCTATAAAAGGGGTTTTAGAATTTTGTAAAAAAATATTTGTGAGTGTCAGGTTTTCGTTGAATTATCTTGTCTCCAGAAATTCCACCCCATCAATTCCCCTGGCATCATTGGAAGGAGAGAGCAATATATCTCGATATATCAAGGTTAATAATCAATCTCAATCCAATCAATTGATTGATTGAAGATTCAATCGTGCAGAGATTAATTCGCTCTAATAGATTAAGAGATGTTTTGAAGCCTATAAATATCCCCTCTTTTTTATAAAAATTAGGTCAAATTATAACCTGTAATTTCATTTAATATTATCGCTTTTTTGGAGAATATGCTCAGTGTAACTTTAAGAGAAAACCTGCCCCATTGGAAGTGTAATTCAAACTTCCAGAGTGGGCCAGACTAACTGAGACTTAATTGTTACTCTGTCCAGCACAATTGTCAGCACTGATATTGGTACTATAAAAAGGGTGTTTTCAGTAAAGGGATTTCAATAGAGATAATAGTTAGCCCCTATAGTTGAGACTTCTAAAGCATTAGTCATAACCCATTGGTTGCAACTTACGCTATCCAGCCATTCAATTCTATTACATATTTATGTATATATTTTATTGTCTAAATCTTTATTTTATATTAAGAAAAGGGTTTTGGTTCTTTAACTCTTGATGCCAAAGTCAATCTGTATAAATGGGTAACATGATTACCCTGCCTTGTTACCTGTGTCTTTGGAAAATCAATTTCCAATTTTACATCATCAGATATTCTGCCACCCTTCCTCACCAAAAAATAAACATTTACAAATTACTTCATTGATATGTCCTGAATTTTTGGCGGATTGATCCCCATCTGTTTGTCAGCTAAATATCTAATTTCTTAATAAGTTCTGTTCCCATCAATTATAAATTACCAGAATTACCCAGTCAAATATGTTGTGAGCTGCCTCATCAAAGAAAGGCCTAAAAAGCATCCAGTGTTATAAAGTTGATTACCAAGATGTACAATGTTGGACAAAATGACTCTTAGGTCTCAGAAGGATTGTGCACAGTCTTCTAATAGCCCAAAAAGGGGAATTGCTAGAAGATTTGGTAGTGATAGATAAAGATGACAAACACGCGATGCCTTTGAGGCTCAGGTATAAGTTAGGAGGGCCAATTATTAGACAAAGAACCAAAATGTAGAAACGTAAGCTTAGATTTGAAGTTTTATCAAAAGAAAGCTAATTTCCCTTTATGCCATATTCATCACAGCTTGACGTACACAATGAGACTACAGCATAATTAAAGAATATATATAAGCTTAAATTTCTATCTAGCTTTTATTTTTAAATTTGAGGTATACTGTTGTTAGAACTAAGGTAGTTTGAAAGCTGGTTCTTTTAAGCTTGCAAAGTTGGACGATATACAGAGTAAGTGGGACTTAACTAGGCAGGTTCAGAGGTCACAAGAGAATGAACTTTAAAAAAAGAGCCTAAAATTAGGTAGAGCGTAAAAAGTTATTTTTATTGAGTAAATCATTTGCACCTTAAATAGTGCTAATAAAGCAAGGGATAAAATAAGGGTTATAAGGAACAATCAAAGAAAGCCCTGTTGGAACTGAGAGCAGATTCTGAAATATTATCTGAAATCATTTAGATGATAAATGTAAGTTGATAATAGAAATAGGACTCATAGGATAAGGTAAAGATGGAAATAAGGTTAGATAAAGCTAAAAATAAGGGATTCATTTTTTCCAGGGTGTAATAATAGCTGAAATGGGGATTATTAGGCTGGAGCATTGAATAGTGGAGCACTTCAATATTGATTATCTCAGTTAAACAGTTGGGGAATTTAGCAACGTTAGTTGGATTTGACCAATTCTAAATAATTTAAAATTAATATTATTATTGAGCCTTCAGCCTAACCTAGCTTTGAGCACTAAATTAAAGGTTAGTTGGGATTTTTCCCAAAGTAAAAATAAATTGGAAGCCCCAAGTCAAGGCTTCACTTAAACTATCAAGAATCCCAACAATGCCTTTCCAAGCCTCAACTGGGGGTGCCAACTAAAGTTTCCAGGCTGTATAATTATGATGCCTTGAGGAATTTGGTATAACCCTTGACCCAGTGAATATAGAAAAGAGTTTGTATAGGAAGTTTTTGGTGTTTCAAATCATTTCATAGATATTGAGCTCATTTGCGTTAAAAAGCTTGATCTTGGAGAGGTGAGGATCCCAAAGTTTGACAATTTTAAACTTGGCATTAGGACAAAAGGACTGGTTAGGAGGATTGAAGGCCTTCAGTGTAGGCTTAGGTTTAGAATAGAGTTGGACTTTGTTTTAACGTTTGGATTGGGGGCTTGAATTTAAATTTGATTAGAATATTATCCTCAGCTTTTGGATTGGGTGGTTTGGATTTTATCTTAATCTTGAGGCTGATATTATTAGAAAGTTTTCAGTTGGGTTAGTTGTAAGGTCTGAATTGGGCAACTTAGTTTTAAATTTAGTTATAATTTAAAAATTTATATTTAAACTGGCTTTATAGTTAAGATCCTCAATATCCAGTCTATCTCCAGGTGGTATATTGTCATAGGC